>WOUH02000014.1:2675275-2692722 GCA_009936405.2 Stevia rebaudiana
TTGTTGTAATATATTGAACACCATTGTAATGTAAACATATGCTTCCGCTATCAATGTAATAAACACTCTGATGTTGTGAATATACATGAAATCTTTGTTTGGTATAATTGGAGTTGCGCATTATAGACCTGTTGACTCGATCCTGCTGTTTGACTGACCCAGTTAGTGACACTGACCGCTGCCTGGACCGGTCGGAGACCGGGTGCCGGGGAGCGGGGTGTTACAAGTGAGGCATACTAATCGTCAAATTAAGGGGCTGATATTTTATTCCCAGATTATTTTTTTTCGAACTTGAAATCTCAATTTGATTAATGGGGGCGGGTAATTGTTAATGAGCCATTCTATTTTATTGGGCTTTCTTAATTAAATGTAAGTGGGTATTTAATTATTAGTCCAAGCCCCGAAGGTCTAAAATAACATACTAGATCGTAACTCTTGTTGGGCGGTTGTGAACGCCAATATGTTGGGTGAGCTAAGGGCCAACTCGTGATTAATCAACTTTTCTGGAGCTCAGTGAAAGAGATGGAAGAATCGCGTTGGTGTATAGCATCTAAGATTGCCTTGTAAGTAGTTTGATCTAATCTGTTCAACACTACATCAACTATGTCTTCTTGATCCAACTTCTTACCAAGGATCGAAAGTTCATCAACCACAGTCCTTATGGCTTGCATATACTCCGTTATGGTTTGATTTGGAGCTTTAGTGAGTTGTTTTTGAAAGGATTACTTTCTCTGAATGATTATCTTCTCATTATTTACCCAATATATAATCATACAAATTCCCCATTCTATACAAGGAATATATTACATATATTTATTCAAAATACATAACATATTAACGATATCATTCTTTTCCATAAGACAACTTAAATATTATAGCAAAGTTTTCCCCAATTACAATAAGGTGGTAGGTACGCGGACAACAAGCTACATCGCAACCTCCTTTTGATTACCTTAAAGAATTTTGTACAGGTGTAACATAAGGTGATATCAAACCAATTCACTAGTTTTTAATTTTTATATTTCTAATCTTATTTTTATATATTTCTTTATCATTCGGTATTAATTGAATAATCTACTAAATCACTAGTTTTTAATTTTTATATTTCTAACTTTATTGGGTTATAATATTTAACTAACATTTCCCTCAAAACCCCTGCTTTATTTTAATAATTGCCCAATTACCCCTGCTTTCCTTTTTTTTTTAACAGCAACACTTAATTATATGATTTTCTCGAGCCAAGTAGACTCTGTGCATATTGCCAACACATATTACCAGGTGTGTCCCACCCCAGAAGGAAACCAATTGGAAAACCCTCTAACCTTCCTCGGACCTATTTTTTGTCTTGGAATGGTTTCGAACCCCTGACCTCCCACTCGGACGGGACCTCACTATCGAGTGAAGCAGATGTAATGAGTGAAACAAACACTACGTGTAAACAAAATACTTATTTTCATCCTAACCATTTACGTCAACCAAACAAAAGAAAAAAGGTCACACCCAAAATCTATCCTACAATAGAAACCCATTTTTACTAAGCATTAAGATGAACTTGACACAAGTATCTAACAACTTGATAGTTGACAAAGCCAGTTTGATTGATATATTATCATTAAATATACGGGGATGCATATGTGTACAAATATATATTACTTTGAACCAAAACTGTTTACATTTTACATTTAGTTTAACACAACATGCAACCTTACATCAAAGGATTATAAATTGACGTGCCAACAACTTCATGACCACGTACCAAATAGTTTATAATACCTGTTCTTTATTTGATTGGGTTTATGAATATACGTCTTTATCTGATTATTTGACTTTATATTATAAATAATTCGGAAGTTTTTCAAAAGAAAATTAAAAGGAGCTAAGTCCAATAGACAGATAATTGGGTGTTATTTCAACTTATCGACATGTTGTTCCAACCTGTAATTGTAGTCTTGTAGATACTATTCTCGCCCATATATGCGTAACTGTAAAGCTTTGTAGAAATATATATATATGAAATGGTTCATTAGAGAACTTAACCATTATTGGTTCGAAAACTAAAACCTTATGTTAATTTTAAACATTTCTAATTTTTTCATACAAATAGTTGTTCGATACTATTATACTGATATTGGATACAAGCAGTATATGTAAATACATAAAAAACGGGAAAAAAAAAACTAATGAAATTGTTTATAGATACATCTAAAGTAGTCCAAATTACAAAAACACATTAATTATCCGCATACTGCATATATGAATGTAATATACATAAATAGATAAAAAGAAAAAAAGATAATATCAAATAAATTCTTCTAGGAAACGCGACATTTAATTTAAAGAACTATAATATGTGAATTATCACTATATTGTGTATACGTAGCGAACAACTTACAACACGATTTTATTTTATGTAGCTTCATCAAGCCTTCCTTAGTGTAGCCAAATACTTGCTTTCCAAGATCAGTAGATCACTACATAACCCAAATATGATCTTGTTCAAACTGTTAGGTACATCAGACTAGTTACCACATTAGCATAGGTATGTCTTCCCTATAGCTTAGATCATCATCAGAACCATGAGAGTTTAGTAATGATAACTTGTAAAGTGCTGTCAAGGGAGTTTTCACCCTCTTACACCCATCCATAACATATTTCTTCAAATCTAATACAAAAATCCAGTAGAAAAAAATTCAGTACAATATGTTGTTGTGGTAAAAAGGTGCCGCCTAATAGTCAGGAAAAATTTATCTAGCCGGGGACATGATGTGCTTCGTTGCAGCATATAAAAGTTTCAGGAGGACAAGATGTTCGTGTGTAAGGAACATCATATAATGTTGGCACGTGTCACATATCAACTGGTTAGCAAAAAGAGTGGCTAAAAAAAGACCGGCTAATTTAGCCAGTGGAATCGGACGTGGTATTACTTGATTGGGTGGTGACAAGATTTTTAACCAGCGTTTCTCAGTTTTTTAACCTCCTATTTCATATCTAGTTCGATTACTTTTTAATCAAAGATGTCTATTATGGTAACTAGGTTTAGTGCCTGTGTGATACATGGAAATAGGTATAAAAAAAATATGATGGAAGAGTTGTCGACTAACCCAGAAGTTAGACATGCACCTTCTATATAACACTTCAAGTCCAACTCACCCTCTCGGTGAAAAGTATCAGAAAATTCACAATAAACAAAATAAATACAAAATAGAGAAACATTATATACTACTTATTAGTGGAATTGCATAATGTATTGCATTTAATAAATATTTTTTTTGATATCTTTATATCACAAATATCCAAATACTTCTTTGTATATAAAACATACATGAGTATCAAACTATATAAACACCACCGCGGTCAATTAGAAAATATATAATATGAAGAAAGTCAAATAAAGTATATGTCCCATATATTTTTTATATTGTTTCAAACTTGAAAGGAAATATTCTTAGATGGTAATAAGGTTTATATATGTATAAGTGTTTAAATTGATATAGTAATTATATATTTTATCTTGAAGCGATCTTATTTTATAGGATAAATATTTGGCATTTTAAAATTTTATAAACAAAAAATAGATTAATTTTCTCTCTCTCCACACATGGTAATTTTATATGAAAAAAATGACAAATGTCAATTTTTGAGATAAAATTAAGTAGTGATTGACAACTCACATATTTTATTTTGCTTATTAGACTATTCGTAGCGGAAGGATGAAGGGGCGTGGAGAGAAAGGAGGAAGGGGTTTAACGCCCCTTCACACCAAAACATGGAGGCGTGGGGAGGGGCGTGAGTGAGGTAGGCGTGGTGACAGGCACGGCGTGTGAGAGTGAGAGAGTTCTTTTTGTTTTTTTTTTTTTCAATCAATAAAAATATATCACCTCACCCTCCTATTTTTTACCCATCATTTTCACCATCACTCACACATTACACTCATTTTTCATTATCCACTCTTTATCATGCGTTACACTGACGCGTCAGCACTCACACCATCACCCCTTCTCCACTAGTCACTACGCGTTGTCTTATATAGTATAGATTTTTCCTAAAAATTATTGGAACCAAATTCAAACACAAACGATGAACCTGACAACAAGAATCTGGATAGTATTTAACCAATTAACCCGGTCAATCTCATTATATATCAGCTGAAAAAAGAAAAGTCACTCTATCTTTACGAATCAAAATTAAAGATTATAATATATTTTAACGAAAATGCATATATATTTAAATTGACGTGCGATCAACTTCAAAAATCATTTATATGTATTTAATTGGGTTGGGGATAACTATATTCCCACCAAATAAATTGTAATACCTTTCTTCATTCGATTTATTTATGATTACATTTTTTCATTTGACTTTTAATTATTTAAAAAAAGAGATCCTATTAAATTAAAAATTGATAATTAAAAATGTAGAGAAAGGATAAAGTAAAAGTCCAATTTCAATGGAAAAAACTTTAGATACGAGTTTTCAATGTTTTTCAGTAAAATTTGTTTTCATGTTATACTTTTTCTAAAAATGTATACCCTAGGGGTGTGTATGGGTCGGTTTGGGTCGGTTTTTGGCTAAACCCAAACCCAAGGTCTCAAACCCAAAATTTCTGTACTTTTAAACCCATTTGGGTTCGCTTATTTTGGTTTTGGGTTTTTGGTTTGGGTTCGGTTTGGGTTTTGGTTTTTTCGGTTTTTGTATTTGGGTTGGATTTGAAATGATTTTGCAACTAAATAAACCCTTAGACAAATAAAAAAGTCAAAATTTTATTTGATAAATAGTAAAGATAATATTCTCCTATTTATAAAAGAATACTCCTTTCATGTTTCTTTCATCTTTCAATGTGGGATTAAAGAAAAAGCCACATTCTTCTTTTATATATAGAGTATTCCACAATTTTTCACTTAGGTTTCAATATGGGATCAACATAAAAGTTACCTTATATTTATTTACTAGTAATCCAATGTTAGATTCGGTTTTTATTTTAGACAAACCCAAACTCAGCCCAAACCCGTCGGTTTTTTGGAAAAGTTATACAAAACCCGTCGGTTTTGTTTCGGTTTGGTTATTTCGCTTTGAATATTTCTGTTTTTTTGGTTTCGATTCGGTTTTTTGGTTTCATGCACACCCCTAACTTGTATAGAGAAAGGTTCATTAGAGAAACATAAAAAATGAGGGAACTGAGAAACACTTGTGGACCGTTGATTTTTTTTTTGTGCTGGATTATTTTTTTTTGTACTGGATTATTCTTTTTGTACTATATTATTTTTTTTCGTACTGAATTATTTTTTTGTTTGTACTTGATTAAAAAAAAATTTATATTGTATTATTTTTTTTTTGTTCTAGATTAATTTTTTATACAATAAATGAACGATGTATAAGTGTTCTCTAAATTCTCTTTTTTTATTATTCTGCAATTAACCTTCCTCTACCTATATGTGGATATGTGTAGTTGGCGACTTTGGACGCACTTCACCGCAAGTTATAACAATTAATAAGTATTAAGCAATAAGCAAGTGTTGTTTTAATAAAGACATAAGATAAAAGAAAATGGGAGAATAGTTCCACAAGTTCTGATTGCTCGTTATCTCGGTTCTCGTTCCACATGTCAACTTGTGATTTTTTATCGTTTTGACAGACTAACTTGAAGAAAATAGTTATTTAATCAAACAGTTGCATTCATTTATTTTACTTTTCGTATTGCTAGAATCAAAATCACTTGTAAGCGACAAGTCTTTATAATTTACGTGGTAAGCTTAAATCGCATGATTTAAGTCTATATAACCAAAGATAAATATTTGGACTGTTATTTATGTGACTAAAGTTTTATAAGGATTTTCCTTTCTTCTACGTGATTTCAAATTTTCATTTTTAAATAAGAACAGGACACATCATATTAGTCGATTTTACCTTCTACCGTCCAGTAAAATCATGTAAAAACCTACTTTTGCATTTATCAAAATTGTGCTTAAACATGATTCTGATACATTATTTGTCACATTTTTGGTAGCAAGAATGAAGAATCTATTGCGTAAAAAGCCGGATTCATGTAAAGCTTGTCTTGGCCTGTCACGTTTTATTTTGTTATTTGTACTAATGTCGTTTACTCCTTCATTATTGTATAAAGATTTTTTTTTTTTTTTGTCTTGGCATAAAATTTTAGGAATGTAACAATTTTTATTAGTTTATTTTCAAGGCTTACTAGTCAAAATGACATTTTCTAGTTAGTTGGTCAGTGTAAACTGTGAAAGGTCTCTATTATAATTAACCTTATAGTAAATACAAGACTTGAACTTTGTTCTATTTAGTTAATTAGTATATAACAATGATATTTTTTATTTTTCTCACCTCACATCACATTATTTTCGGCTTATTGTATTATCTTTTTTATCCCCACCTCTCAACGCAAGTTTGACTCGTCAGATTTTTTTCTTCTAGCTCTTTTATTTTTCATCTTAACATGTAGCAGGTCTATTTCATGGCCGATTGTGTTTATCTGATTATAGTTTTTTTTAAATAGGTGTGTTGTATGTCGTTACACCTACGACGTGATGTAGTATTAAAAGACCACATGCAAGTAGCAATATACAGCTAGCAACGGCGCCGCAAAACGCTCCCTTGCGCTAGCTAGTTATTAACAATACAATAGTAATATAAGAATACCAAATCAATCAAGAGAGACTAGAAGCACTTGACGACTCACGACTTAAAATTTCGGGTACTAACCGAGGAATGCAAACTGGTTTTCTCCCAGGTCTCACTAATCCTTACCCACTTCTCGCTCTCCATGCAATCCCTCCTTAAATAGTTATTCGAATGGTTTACCATTTTGATGATATTAGAGAAGAGATTTGGCTTTAACCTTTATCACATATATATGATATTTTATGGGTTTGTGGTTGGCACTTATCAAAGGGTTTGCATTTCCTAAGTATGAACTCAAGACTTGTACTCATAGCATCTAACCATCTATGCTTTTGTCAATGGCTTTATTGACCTTCTTGAAATTTGGCTGAAATAGTTAAGTATCGGTCTTCTACTATTAAAAGATTAGGTGCATAATAAGTCATGTTAGAAAAAAGATTTAAAAAAAAGTATACGTTTTACTTTTTCTTATTAGCAATTAGTTTCCAAGTAAAAAATTTATATAAGCTATGTCCTCGATATCAAATTTTACACACCATATTTGACAATTGACATTTTTTTGTAAATAAATTATAACTTTTACGGTAATTGAAAAGGAGATATGCGTATGATAGTCTCGTGAGTTGGTAGATAAATTTTATAATAATTTTTTCCAGTGCACCCTATGGACCATGATGGTTGATTACTTTCCCTACACGTGGTCGTTTAGACATTTACCTACAACACCAATGACCCTTCACCAGAAAAAAAAAAAATTTAATTTAAATTTATTTTATGTGTCATCTAAGTTCTACTTTATCAAATAAGTATCATTAATATTGAAAGAAAATGTCAAGCATAGTCTTCACGACTAAAATTACTATTTATTTAGATATTTTGATTTAATAAAAAAAACATTAATTAACTGTAAACGTTTTTTTAAAACTCAGAGTCATAACTATTAACCGAATATCTGTTTTACATATATACATCGGTCGTATATATCGTGTATTATCATGTGTATCTCTTATTTTGTTAGTTTGTATATATATTACTATATTAGTTTCCTACTTAGTTCATAGTTCGTTGTAATCTCGTTGTTATATAATATATGGCATGTATATTCAATCAATTGTTACTAAACAGAAACATGGCAAAGTATCAAAACTAATTATCCCACAAAAGGGATCTCTTCACCCATAAAACTAGCTTTTTGAATGAGTTCTCCCCGTAGAGTTGTAATATTGGTATCCAAGCTAAATCAGAGTGGTAGCCCATAGAGGTGTAGTCTGAAGGGAACCAACCCTCATGGTCATGATCAATGATGACGGTGACCCTTAAAAGGAGTCTTAAGATTAACAAAATTATATAAAGGTATGAGCATTGTCACACACCGGTTGTACAATGGGCAAGTAATATGAGATTTAAGTCATGTATAATGATTATGTGATTGGAACGTGAAAGGTGTCACCTCAGTGGTCATAACATGGAACAAAACGTACTATCCTTGGCATTATGAGGGGCGTGAATGGGTCAACATGGGGTGACACACGGATTTGGGTATCACGAGCTGAAACACTAAATCAACGCACTTTCTCTCATATTTTTTACACTCACCAACTCTTAACTCCTCTTTCTGTAAGTGTGAGTGTGAGCATATCGCTTGCCTTACATTTCCATTGACTTACGTGACGTTTCTTTCTTGTCTCCGTCACTAAGATTATATCTGCTAAGGAGCCTCGTTGATACCTTTTAGTGAACTCCTATCTAATATCTTTTTCCAAAGCCATACACATACATAAACTACCAAATCATTATTAATTACTTAGAGAAATTGCACAAATGACATGTGTGATATATATATATTTAAAATTTGATCAAAATCAAGTAAGAAAAAACATCGTGTAATTTTTATTATAGATTTGATCCTTAATTACTCTAAAAGGGTAACTAATTTAATCTAATATTAATAAGATTTCTTAAACAGTGCTGAAAAATCAATAAATTACATATAGAACATTTATATAATTTACTGCTTCCAATTCCATAATGAATTTTTGTTCACGGTACCCGCATTAATTTCTTTGATTGCATCTTCGTACATGATACTACCTATAATTCTGTTTCTATTATATTTTATTCCACACCATATATCATAGCAAATCATAAAAATAATTATAAAAAAAAAAAAAAAAACGTATGGGAACAAAAAAGATGTTGACTTTAACAGAAAGAAAGAAAGCAGCGGTGATCATACACCGGCCCATTTGCCGTTTATACATATATATACCCGTCTTCTCGTTCTTCCCACCAAAACTCACACCCACTTTCTCTCTCTCTCTAGAAACCACCACACATCAGTGCGTGTTTTTGTGTGTGTTTCCGTGTGTATCGCCGGAATCTGAAATGGGAAGCTTGAAAGAGGAGAGGAAGACCACCGGATGGGCTGCCACCGATCCTTCCGGCGTTCTCTCACCTTACACATACTCTCTCCGGTACCCTTCTCTCTCTATATATATTTATATGTATACGTATAGAAGTAAATTATATGAACATGATCTTAGATTAGATCGTTAACCAGAAAACTTATTATGTTTCTTTATTTTTCGGTCTGAGTCCAACATTAAGATGAGTTACACTATACACATGTGTTACATATATATGTATGTTAAAGGGGTCTGTATTACATGAATATAATCAAAGAAAGTAACCAACAAACTTAATATGAGCCCTCTATTACCTTCATTTTTAAATATGTTGTTACATCTCAAAATATATTGCTCAGATTAATTTTTTTTGTTAAATTTTTAAGTTTAAATTCACATAGTATAACCCCTGTATGTATATCCTGCTTGTATACTATATGTAAAATTAACTGAAATTCATTTGTTTATTTATATTTCTGGCAGAAATACTGGAGCAGAAGACGTTTTGATTAAGGTGATATGTTGCGGTGTTTGCCATACCGATCTTCATCAGATTAAAAACGATCTCGGAATGTCAAATTATCCCATGGTTCCTGGGTCAGTTTACAAATCTCATGAAATTAGCTTAAAACAATTTTTTTACAACCACTGGTTATATCCTTTGAATCGTTTTCATTCAAATTGATGAATTGGAGTGTTCGAATCGGATTTTACCTTCATTTTTGTTTTCATTAGAATTTTATTAATTTGATACTTTACACAGCTTATTAATTTAAATAGGCTAGATCGATTAAAATAAAAAAGCAGGGCCCCCAATGATACCAGGGAAACCGGCTAAGAGTTTAGAACAAGACAAGCTAAAAAGAGACGTAAAAAACAACCTAATCCTCCCAAGCCAATAAATGAAAATTGGCTCTATTTTTCAACCAAACAAACAATTCGAAAACCTTTTTTTTTTTATAATTTTTATATAATTTAAATAATGAAATATAAACTGTGTAAAACCCGAAACAAATAAACAAACTTACATGTCTTCTAAAAGGGAAAATTCTTAAAATATCCATTTTAACCCATTTAATATTCATTTTGACCATTTGACCCTATATATTTCTAAACATGCGTCAGATATACTGAAGGCGGTGCTCGTATATTTATAGGCGGCGTCCGTAAATATATAGGCGTTGAGTGTCGTTTTACAGGCGTTGAGTACCGTCTTTTTCCAGGCGTTGACCTTTTTGTATATTTACGGCGCCCGCCTGTATATTCTCTATATATTTACGGACGCCGCCTGTATATTTAAGGGCGCCGTTTGCAAATATACAGGCGTCGGCGCCTATATGGAAATAGAAATTTTAGGAATATTTAGGGTCAAATGGTTAAAATGGAGATTAAGTGAGATAAAATGGATATTTTAAGAATTTTTTCATTTTAAAATCTTCTTTGGGTTGCTTCTTTTGTTGCTGGAAATCCTATGGTTCTTGGCTCTCTAATTGCTCCAGAATGTCACCGAGAATAAATATTACAAATTCATACCAGAATATACATAAAGTTTTTATTTTTATAAGATCTACTATGGTTCTTGATTCTTGTCCGACCCGGCCATCTAGTAAAATAACTTGTTTGATGTCTGATATATTTCTAAAACATTGGTTCCAACTTCCAACAATATGTTTTATTATACATATGATAGAATTAGTTGAATTATGAGCATAATACTTAATATTTGTAGAGTTACATGGTTTTGTTGATGAATATATGCAGACATGAAGTGGTGGGTGAGGTGTTGGAGGTGGGACCGGAGGTTACCAAATTCAAAAGAGGAGATGTGGTAGGAGTTGGATGTCTCGTCGGTTGTTGCAACAACTGTCACCCTTGCAAAGCTGATGTTGAACAATACTGCAACAAAAAGATATGGTCTTACAACGACGTTTACACCGACGGAAAACCCACTCAAGGTGGCTTCGCCGGCTCCATGGTCGTCCACCAAAAGTATTTTTCGATCACTCTCTTTTTCCATAATCAAAATATATATAAAATAAAAACAAAGTAACATATCCATAACTATTGTTAAGTCTGATGAGAACAAACATTTCCTCGATCTATTGCTTTTGTAGACTCACGGGCGGCTCAAAAACCTTTATTTATTTATTTATTTATTTATTTATTTATTTATTTATTTATTTATTTATATATTTATTAAAATAAAATGTAGGTTTGTAGTTAACATACCGGAAGGAATGTCTCCGGAGCAGGTGGCACCATTATTATGTGCAGGGGTGACCGTCTATAGCCCATTGAACCACTTTGGACTAAAAGGGAGTGGGCTAAAAGGAGGGATACTTGGTCTTGGTGGTGTTGGTCACATGGGCGTTTTAATAGCGAAAGCCATGGGACATCACGTGACAGTTATTTCTTCTTCTGACAAGAAGAAAGAAGAGGCTCTTGATGTCCTTGGAGCTGATGATTACCTCATCAGCTCTGATGTTGATCGGATGAAAGAGTTAGCTGACTCTTTTGACTATATTATTGATACTGTACCAGTTCATCACCCTCTCGAGCCTAGTCTGTCTTTGCTAAAACTTGACGGAAAATTGATCATCATGGGTGTTATCAATGTTCCGTTGTCATTTGTCTCACCTCTCCTCATGCTAGGTTAGCCACTTTTTCATTAATAATATACACATTTATGCATATAATTCTATATCATTTAACTTTTAAACATATAAAACATACTTGTATAACTAGTTCATTAATAATACACATGTATGCATATAATTCTAAGTTTCAATTTTGTGTGTATAACAAGGGAGGAAGATGATCACGGGAACCTTCATCGGTAGCATGAAAGAGACTCAAGAGATGCTTGAATTTTGCAAGGAGAAAGGAGTGAGATCAACAATTGAAGTGGTGAAAATGGATTATGTCAACACCGCGATGGAGAGGTTGGCCAAGAATGATGTTAGGTATCGGTTTGTTGTGGATGTTGCCGGAAGCAATCTCGATAACGAATGATAACAATGTGTATTACGAGAAGAATATAAATATACGAATTAAATCATGCACTTTTATCTTGTTTTTTTTTTCTAAATGTACTTTTATCTTGTATTAATTTGTTTGACAAACGAGGGTGACAAATGATATAAACTTTTATTCTGTTGATTTAATGGATTTTGTGATATTATTATATATAAGATCGCATGATTGATATTGTGTTGGACCAAATTTTGGCATGTAAGTATGGAATATTCATTTATGTAAATAAATTAAGGTCTTGAAAACTTTGCTTAATAGTTTGAGTTCTTATCTTTCAATATGGAGGTTGGAGGCTTGAATCCATCTGAGAGCAGTTTGAAGTTTATCAGGTGATGAATCGAATCCAGATTTAACCTAGGTTCGAATCTGCTAGGAGGCGAAGGTTTACCCATTCCAGGGGGTTCCTGCGAATCTGGTGTCGTCGTGGATTCTTACGAAGGTTGAGTAGTCGACCTTGGTTAGATGACGCGAAAGTGAGGAATAGACGTGAGAAAAACCTTGTTAAAAAAACGTAAATAAATTAATTAATAGCAGTTAAAAAATAATAAATTGAAAATCTCAAAATTTGAATGTGACAATAACATGACTTCATGATGATGTAATTTTTAAAAAATCGAGAATTACACCTCATAACAGTACTTTTCACTTTTATATATTAAAAGTCTATTTAAGTTTTTCTTAAAAGGTGCACATATCCACGATCTTACCCTTAACGTATACCAATACACATTATTCAGGAACAGAATTCTTGGCCTTATATTTATGAAATATGCTTCTAACACGCGAGTAGTCTCACAATAACAATATTTATCTCACGTGCTAGCCACCGATAGACGAACGATGTATTCAAGGTCGATTTCTCGACTTCCGTGAGACCGTACCTCCCAGATAATCCGGACCGAACCTCTCTCCTAATATGCACTTTCTCTCAATCATTGGAAATTGCCTAGAGCAAACTCTCTGAGCAAGATTTGAACATGAGACCTCCGCAAGAAAGAGCCCAAATCCACACCTCTTTCTAACCACTTGATCTAAAAATCATTGGTGGATTAATGTCTATTAACAAAAGTTACTACGGAATAAAACATTTATCTGATGAATATTTTTATTACTATAAAGTAGTATGAACATAATTTAGATAAAGGTGTTTTTCGACCATGATACAAGCATGATACTTTTGGTATGCGTGGTTTCCCCATAAATAATAAACGCAACAAACTAGCTTAATCACCTAATTGCATCATCATGTGTAACTTATATCTATTTTTTTCAAGGTAAATAATGTTATGTAACTTATGAACCTCACAAACACCTAGTTTACAACTAGAAACACGTAAAAGCAGAACTTGAAAATTAACATCTTATGAGGGAACTCAATTCTTTGTTACTACGCAACCATTTTAGAGGTTTAACATATCATGTGAGGTTGGGCCTTATATCAACTGGTAAGGTTGTTTTATGACATTGATGTCATAGTTTTAAGTCATGAGAAACAGCCTGTGGCACAAATGTGTAAGGTAATGCTGCATACATCAGATCATAAAGTGATATGGTGCCTGTTTTATCTAACATATCATGTGTTCACGTAACTAGATGTAAAATAGTGACAGTAAAATAATGAATTTTTATTATTATCCTTAAAATAGGGCCTTGCTATATGAAAACCCCCTAATATATCTAGACGCCACGAATGTAGCTTGAATTAACCAATACTCGTATCGATCAATACGACACCCATATTGGGGTAAGAAAACCCTTTTTATAATAGGTGTCCAATACGACCCATAGCAATACCGTCATTATTAGTTTTTACTATAGGGTATTGATGAACTCTAAATATCAAACATGGGTCTGTGTATTGAGAGCCTTTAAATAAGTTTACAAAAGAAGTACAAACAAAATGCTTTCTGTCTTTTGTCGATACTGATGTACTACAATGAAATTTTTTTTTTCTATCTTATAACAGATAACGGAACACATATTATTTGTGGATCACATGAGAGACAAGATTCCCCATGCTCACCAACCCTCTAAAATCATTGCAAATTAAATATATATACATATATAAACTCCCCAATATGACTTGCATTTACAATTAAATACACTATAAAATATTGTGGTCCATATCACACTATAAAACCCTCCCATAACAATACCATAACCACAAGATATAAAGAATTGTCAAGAAAGTGATATATGTGCTAATTTTCAATCGTGATGAGTACTCTTGCACCCACAAAATTAGTAATACCGATGACATATGCCGTGACATTCTCTTTATATCACTGTTAAAATATATAATTAAATAATGAAATAAGACTTTCGTTATCCTTCCATAGTGAATGGTAACATTCATCATCACAAAAACAATTTTTATTTGAGTTTTATCACATCATCTTATTGTCACGATCTAATTGAACAAGAAAGGGGTTGGTAAAGGTGTGGTCAATATAAAAATAGGAAGCTTTAAACTCTTTATTTATTGATACTTTTTCACTCGCATGTAATCTTAAAACAATCAATCTACAATCTACAATAAATTAATAAATAAAGTGTTTAAACCAACCAAACGGAGGCTGAATTGCGTTTTACAGTTTAGCTTGTTATTTATATATTTTTACCATGTTCAACATTGTAGTTATGTATATGTAGTATATCATAATTCGTACCTTACATTTTAAACACTTAATACAAAGTATTAATTCTAAGATAACTCAAACGCTAAACCGTAAAACTTAACGATTAAAAATCAAACCAGCTAATCTGATCGAGTTTGGTTTGTCATTCTTCAAAACCACAGTTAGCAATTGAGCCTCTAATTTCATTAAAGTGGAGATAGGTATGAATAAAAATGTTACCATTGCTGAAAATCTTGGAGCATTCTCTAAGATGATGTGAACGTTAAACATGATTCGTATGACTTTAGTTTCATCGGATTAGAATACTCGAAAACAAAACAAACAAACCAAGAAAAGAGTTGTAACGCACCAAAAATGAAAAATCTGTTACATTGAAACCAAAGTCACCCTCAAATGGTGGGGCCATGTGAAAAGACATTGTTGACCCTGATATCACCACCACAAATTTTGAGTCCAAATGGCATAAATGCTTTTACATATGCATATGCATGATAATCCTAACTTTCTTTTCTGTATACAATAAGCAATCAACACTACTATTCAACTTCTTCTTCAAATAGCTGAAACTTAAACCCATGTATATATGTCAAACTTCAAATCATGACTATTGACTAAAGTAAATGTTCATCAAGTATCTTGAAGGATTAAACCCACTTAAGATCACTGCAAAACAAACACCAATTTATTTATTGAATCTAAACATGGGTGAATTCAATAGAGATGAATGTATTAAGACTTACAAATGGGTGTAAATATGATCACAATTCCAATTGGGTATAAGAAGAAAGTGGTCTTCTCTAAAAATGGAAGCACTGCAATACATATGGAGCTTGTAAGATTACATTTCTATGTAACACATTTTACATATCCATCTAAAACTTGCGAAAGAAAAGAAAAATAAAATAAAAAACTATTTCATGGGAGATGAAAGAAAATCAATTACTTTATTTTAGTCTATTTAAATAAAATATTAAGGGCTGAAATGATTCACACTAAAAGGCAATTTTCTTATTCATTTATTTAGTGAAAGAAAGTTCGATAAGTATGTACTTATGAATGAAATTGCATATATATATTTGAAAATTTGGAGTTCTATGAAGATACATACAGAAATAACCTTCTAAAGTTCAAATAAGCTTTTTTCATAGTGAAACTATGGTTACCATCAGCATTAAATTACCGTCATTACTTTTTGAGAAGATGTATTACATCACATGTAAAAGTTGTAATAAACTGAGGTTAACTTAACAGTAGCTTATATATTTGAACTAATGTTAACTTTAAAGGTAGTGTTCACAAAAAAGTGGAAGTCACAACAAATGTTGGAAGAAAATGCATATAATAAACAGAATTAAAGAAATATATGCCAAATGTCAAAACTTGAATAACAGTAGAACTAGGTTTGAATATCTAAAAGCGAAAGTTGGGTTCTTTTTGGGGGTGTAAAGGTAAAGTAGAAGATAAGTAGTGGTTTGTAGTAGGTAAGACATCCATTCTGCTACACTATTATTAGAAAAAAACAATCATATACGTATAATATAATATAATATAATACAATATAATATATATGGTTCAGATTGTTTTTTGAATAAAAAATAATGTATTGTCGTAAGCATATCTTCAAAAAGTTAACTTACATGACGCTATATTAGCAGGTGCTTGACATCAAATGTTTTTAAATTAAATAATATGTGGAAAAGAATGATATTCATAAGAATCAATTCATAGTTTTGTATACCACAACAAAACCATTGACTCACAGATATTAAAACTGATTTGTATGCACTTTGAACAAAAATAAATTAAAAAATATTTGTATGCAATAGGTTTTGGTAGTTTATCAATTATTCTTGCTTTCTGTTCAAGCAAGATGAATAAAATGTTTATAAGTGACGTGGACATTTTCAAGATTAAATGCTGTATCCTAATTTGAAGTTTTCAATTCCAGGAAAACTACACAAAAGAGACAGTAGAAACAGACGTTAAGTGTTTCTTAATATTTATAAACCACCTCAATTAAACATTTAAAAAAAACCTTACACCAACCGACTTTACCAGTAACTTGCTGATGTGGCAGTGGTTGATGCCATTCCAACCGCCACATCAGATGTCATATATAAAAAAAATGTCTAAGGTTTAAAAAGTCAAATTTATCTACATGTTTGAAAGACGGTCCTTTTTTAAAATTTACAACAAATTTTACAAAATACACTAAAATGTAAAATAAGATGACAATTGCCACATCAGCAATTCTTAAGAAATCAATATAGAGATTGATCACTAACGGAGTGATTTTAGCAACCAACCTCATTAATTGATTGTGTATGCCAATTAATAGTGTGGCAGCCACCAAATCACATGCGACATACAAAAATTCATGACGTGAAAAAGATTATAATAGAAATGTATTTACAAGTTTGAAAAATGGGCATTTTTTAATTAACTACAAAAAAGACTATTAAATGTCAAATCAGATCTCACGTGGCATATACATAAGCACTAAAACAAGAAAAAAGATAGTACATCAGCAGCTATCATTAGGAAAGATTACATTGGTGCGTTTATTTGGTGCCCAAACTCAAGTTAGTTGCAAGATCAGAAAACATATATACATATATATATATATATATAGGGAGCGGTTATTCTACATATAGGTATTATCCTACATAACGTAGGATATAATCTGGTCCGTCCGATCGTTTAAATGGAGGACCCAGATTAACGCGGTGGC
>WOUH02000014.1:2698276-2725014 GCA_009936405.2 Stevia rebaudiana
AGTCTTAGCCCGATCTAATACATCAATTGAAAATCATTTTGAGATATTTTTGTTGAAACCTTACTCGGATTAAATTCAATAATCTTATTGAGTTCTTATTTTTCAGACCAACGAATTAAAGGGACTTTGCTAGGTAGGTAGGTTTGTTTGTTTGTTTGAGCTAACAATGAAGATTGTTAAGTTGTATTCTCCACACACCTAAAATTGGCATAAATATCACAAAACTACAACTATACTTTCAGACAACGTAAAGATGTTTAAAATTTATATACAATAAGTCTATCAAAACAACAAATTACTCAAATTATACCATTATATCTATATGATTTGACAAAGGTTACGTATAGTGTTTTTATCTCTTTTAAACTACAACGACTCAACAGTAAGAGGAACCTGCCCCGAAAATTTAATCCGATTGATACCCATGGGTTGATCCAACTAACACACCCAGCGGAGGAGAAAGAGGGGTAGCGGTGGCGCGATGATTGTGTTGTTAGGCGACCGTCGGCCATGTACGACAACAGAGATGAGGTTGACTCTGGTGTTTCCCGCCTTCTTCTCCTTCCGTTCAAACTCCGATGCTAGGGTTCCGTCGGGTGAAGACTCCATCGTGCGTTGGTGACAGTGAAGCGGCCTAACCAAAGAGAAAAAAGCCCTAATTGCAAAGCAGGTAGCTCCATCATCTGGCAAGGTGTCGCCGATGAAGATTATCTCAGACAGACGATGGAGCTTCAACCGCCGGTGAAGAAGGTAGAGTTGAAAACCCATTAGTGATGATTTCAAGATTGTTACATTCGAGATAGTAAGGTTTCATCGCTAGCAAGATTAAAACTTTTCAATTAAGAGACTCAGTTTCAATAAATTCAACAAACGGGTTGATTTAGGTTGAATTAGAAGTCTAGACTATCTTGAATTCATGAATTCATGTTTTCCCTTTGGTTGCATAAACCTAAAATGGGGGACATTTTTTTAAACACGTACATCCTTGCACCAAAGCATTAGACAAGTACATCCGATCAATTGCCAGAATCAAGGTAATTATTGGGGTAATTAGTAATTACTTTCATGTTCTTGATTTTGAATTTAGAATATTGTTTCTGCAACTATTTTGATATGTTCTTATGATGAAAAGAGAATATTGAGGTAACACTGTGCAATCCTATTCTTTGTTCAGTGTAGTTCAACAAGTAAAAAGAGGAGATCAAAATATTAAATGGATTTACAATTAGTTTTATGAAAGCTTCATTTTATCAACATTAGATGGATAACGAAGAACAAGAACAAATTAGGGGCTCTTTAGATAGCTAACGGAGAACAAGAACAAATTAGGGGCTCTTTGGATGTGGGTTCACATTTAGAACTAGAATATATTGACAACCTCATGGTCGGATTATGGTGGCCTGAAAATCTGAATCATGGTGCTTTTTTTTTATTTTTGGAGTATTCCATGACTACAAGTATACCCTTTTGTTAAAAAAATTATTCCTTTACACAAGCCAATTGTACAGTCTAAAGTGAAAATGAGGTTACTGCTTTGTGTAGTTGTGTTGGAAAAATATCGTTGTAACTAGATAATTTTGTTATTGTAGCATCTTATAACTATGAATTTGGGTTTAGTGTACTTAAGCAATATCTTTTATGATCATTGACATGTATGTCGAGTTCTTTGTTACTATATAAGCTATATGCTTATGGATTACATTCATTTCACCAACTACTCAAGGGTATTATAATATTATATGAATCCTTCGATTTTAGTAAAAGTTGTTTTTAGTATTGTCTTCAATATCTCATATATGAATCTGCATCACAAAAGCAAAGTACTATGGTTGGTGCATAAGATGCGTTCCAGTATATCATTTTTTAGTTACTGATAATGTGGCTTTGAGGCTTGTATTTTACGCATCCAAGGAAAAAAACTCACATGCAGCCATTCTTATGAGCTTCATTGTCGAGGTAATGAGGTGATCTTTTTAACCGATTTATTTATGAAAGGGTCAATTGTCGTGTCAATCTCAAACGAGTAACCCCGCTGCAACGCGCGGTCAACCCACTAGTATATACAAGTTGCAAGATGATGAACACTACTTTAAATAGGTTAAACATGTGTCTTTCTAATAACAACAGATTTAGAGCATTCACAGTCCATCTCCTATCTCTATCCCCATAATTTAATCATAACTCATCATTATTATAAAAATTTGATTACTTTTCAAAACTTTATACAACCCATTCCTCATTTTCATCCTCCATTTAATTAAATAATACTTTGTATTTCACTTTTTATAATTCTTTATCTCTCCTCCACGCACACCCACTCACAAATAATATTAAATAATGAAATGGGGATTTGTAGGTTCCCCCAAATATGGGGGATGAGATTGTTTTCCCTATTAATTATAGGGTTGGGGGATGGGGATGGGGAATGGAATGTAAAGTGGTTTTTGGTTGTTTTTGTAAAAATTTAAAGATGGGGTTAGGGATGAGGAGTGGGTTGTGAATGCTCTTAGTTTACACATGCTAACACACGTGTCTTCCTCAAATATCATTTGGCTCACCAGAGTTGCCAACTCCTGCTTAGGATTCTCTCACATCCATAAAACCTATCAACATCTTCTTTTCTTTTGGATTTCGTCAAAAAAAAAAAAAAAAAAAAAAAAATTAATATAGGATAATATAATTTGATAATCCAGAATTCAACTCTAAATTAAAGACAAGCTAAACCATTGGAACGCCTTACATAAATTGAAGAAAATTTCAAAAAGAAGAACCAAAAGGAGACATAACCAAAACAACTATATCTATTCATACATCATATATACATGGATTGAAATTAAGAACTATATATATTTTTTTAAACACTTTTTGGATAGTGGCTTAGAGTTTTCAAAAGAATACAATCAAATTGTTATTGTGCACTCCTCAACATATTAAAAACGCCTCTTCATAAAAATAACAATTAAACAAAGATTAAAAAAAACAAAGAGCGGAAAATATATTAAGAACAGTGAATTCTTAAAAAAAAACCCGAGAACCAAAACTTTAAAGCTTATGAAAAAAGAACCTTAAATAATTGAAGAAATGTGAATCAATGAGTTGTAGTTATACCTTCGATGTCTTTGTAAAATCCAGATAACTCCCAAGAATAAATCCTAGCAAACTGCAAATCCATGTGAATTGCTTCTTAATATATTCAACGTGGGGGGTTTATGGTAAAGGATTCAAATTATAAAAGACAAATTTGAATTAAAACCATTCTTGTAGACAATTGCATTAATGTTGAGATCAATTCACCATTTGAAAATATTGAACGTTTAATTTATGACTTGGCAAACTGCAATCAAACAGATAACCTGTTTCAAGGAAATTAATAACTATAGCAATCAAACATTTATTAAATTTAATTAAGAAAATTTAGAAATTGATAAATGTCATTAAAAGATTATTAAAATGACATATGACACTGATCTATAACAATTTGACAAATGTCACAATTGGTGCTACTTTATTATAATAGATAGAAGATTAGTTTGAGCTCCTATCAAGCTCATGTGTAGCAAAATATGATTACCATAATTATAAATATTCCTCAACGGACATCCCGATGAAAATGGTGTACTTCTCAACCATTCTAATTGCGAGTTTTATATCTTGCAACCTGTGAAAATTTTATTAATAAAAGTTTAGGTGTTAAAATATATTTGTATAATTATATTCCATCAAGCTTGGATCTTTTGGAAGTCTGATTTGTTTACACTGTTGTCACATGATTAGTGGCAACGGTCAGGTTAAGTCAATGATTGTTGTTAAGTAAAACTGTAAAAGAATTAGTTGTATTTTGTATTTTCTAGAAGGAACATTTTGTAATAAGTTGTTAGTAGAAGAATTCGTCACTAAGTGTGTTAAGTGTACAATTAGGTTAACAGACAGTTGTTAGTTGTTAATCCATGTACTTAATATGTTATAATGAATGAAAGGGATAGCTTGATGATCGAATTTTCCTTCTCTTTTAAGAGATTTTTTTGGATAAATGGTGTGTATTGAGATGGTTTAATGGATAATGAGTGAATTGTAAATGATATTTGGTAAATGAGTGGTTCGATTGTTAGGGAATCGAAATCAAGTGAGTTCGATAACGAGGGTATCAAACTTGCTTTTAAACCAATTGATTTTGTTAATACAGAGTAGCCACACAGAGGAGCCATATGGAGATTGATACTCTAACAATCAAACTCAATGAAGTTTGATACTTTCAAAATCGAACTCAAGGAAGTTCAATACTCCTTCCATCAAACCGCCTATTTCCCAAACATCATGGGTCATCTCAATTTACACTATTGATCCAAAAAAACTCCTTTTAAGATTCTCTGTTCAATCTATAAACTTGGCTTGATACCCAAGAGCTGAGGTTGAGCGAAGAACGTTTTATTTGGACACTTAATTTGGTTGGGTGTTTGAGAATTGGGATTGTTAGAGAATTTAGATAAACAAATGCACACACTTCTAAATCTATCAAAATGCAATGGTGAGATAGTAAATCCTAAAAAATAATTTTAAAGACCTTTATAACAATTTATTTTTGAATCAAATTTCATAAATGGAGTTTATTTATTCGAGATATGTTAACGCTTATTACCTTTATTTTTTATTGTATCTTTTATTAAATTTGCGGACCTTATATTATAAGGTGACATCTTCTAATTCTTCCAAAGCAAATGAGACATATAATGTAACGTAACGATAAGACAAAATAGTTATTAAACACCAATGATAAATAAGGGTTCCTCACATACCATATCCACATGCTTAATTTGATTTCGTGGAGCCTTATTTTAAATTTGAAATTCAAAAGATTTACTTAACGGTTTCGTTTTCTGTTTATTTTTGTTGAACAATTAATTTTAATATAAACTATAAAATAACAATTCAAAAGATCAAGAGGTGATAATGTGATATAGCTTGTAGAAACATAATAAGATGCATTATAGTGTTGTATCATATGTTATTTAGATATAACCTATAACTCAATATAAAAAAAAAAAAAAAAATTCTTTTATTGATTATGCATCCTTAAAGTATTATTGATTTCCACCAGATTAACGTTTTTCGTGTTTAGATTACGATATAAGATCATACGCAACGCTAGTGGTGTTCAAAATAATCGAAACAAAAAAACCCAAAGTTTGAATCGTATCAGAAACTCGAAAAAACCGATTTAAAATTATATCTGGATTGTTCGGATATATTCGGATCGGATAATATGATATTCGATTCAGTTAAAGTCGGATTTTGGATTGGCATATCATGTTTATTCAGATCGGATATTCGAATTCAATCTGAATAACCCGAATAAACCCCATTTATTCGGGTTGTTCGGGAAAAAAAATTATTTTTTTCGGTTTATTCGAGTTATTCAAATAAATTCAAATCAGATAATACTAATGGAAATTCGGATCGGATCGGATTTCAGATAGGGACAAAAAAAATTTGAAATCTGAATAAACAAAATAACTCGTTATCCGACTCGATGAACACTTATACGCAACACTGAGTGGCTGCTCTTACTACATGTATCTTAGTCAGTATATCACATAAGTTTTTCACTCAGCCTCTCACATATACATTTCACCCCCAAACACTAAAATGTTAAGCCTTATCATATCTACCCATACTAAATCTATTAAATAATGTGTTTGAGAGAGAGAAAAAACAATAAAATGCTTAAGGAAGCGCCCTTAGCTACGTGCAAACCCCCAATTGCACCTCCACTCCAACATAGTATTCCCCAAACCTTCACCTCACCAAGTGGAGCCTCTCACATATAGCTCTATGGATAGTCTATCTTTGTTAATAAATTTTATTACATTTATATAAAAAATACCATATAATCAATCTCGTACACTTTAATAAACTCTAAATAAAATCAGCATACCATTGTTATGCAATGTTAATAATATAAAACAATCTAGTTGATTGATCGAATTAAACCCTAAAACAAAACTTTATAGGGTGTGCTATAATTTAATTAATTGTAAAATAATATCCCTTCTTTTAAGAAAACCATTACTTAAATACTAATTGAGCCTGAGCTTATTTTAATTTAACATAAAAAAACTAATTAGCTATAAAACTAAATGACAAATAATATATATTTTATTTAAGATTAGCTACACTTTAAATTTAAATGAAGCCAACATTTTTTTTGGAAGGCGGAATGAAGCCAACATGTAAAAGAACATTTGAAAAGGGAATGTTTTAGCCCATTTCTATCTTCACAAACAACCAAAAGCAGCCCAACAAAAACATATAAATTATAGCGTTACATTTTATGGCTTTTTCTTCAACAAACTTTTCGATATTTGTTGCAAGTTTCTTGAAATTAAGAAGTGTTAAAGGGTCAAAATTTAATATTTAAAATAGAATGATTGGAATTATAATATTTAAAATAGAATGATTGGAATTATAATATTTAGTCAACAGTTTTTTTTTTTTTTTTTTTTTTTTTTATTTTGAATCTATATTTAGAGCACATTTAATGGAGAATTCAAGATAGATATAACAAAAAGTTATCTAACTTGTGAATTGTGAGTGTGCTAACCACTATAGATGGCAAAAAAAACTGATTCCTACTAGTATAACTAAAATCCGCAGCATATGAGACGGGTATACTCACATCGATTACCCAATTACATATACTTGTTTACCCGACCATATACCTAATATAAATTACTTTTTATATAATTATTTTTTTATACAACTATATTTCATATGAAAATAAACATTATCTAGTATGTTTTTCCTTCGTGTCAATATGTTATGAACCTTGAACGCATGTGTAATAGCGTTTATTTTGTTAAACTTTAAGTATATTTTGTTGAAACAAGTATATATTTTTAGTTGATTAATTGTTAGTTGATTAATTGTTACCCGATATATACCCGACGGGTTTGAGCCAAGTATACCCAACATGTATTTTTAGTAAATCAACGGGTATACCCGAAACCCGTGGGTATACCTTATACCCGACGGGTAAATACGGATAGAAACCCGACGGGTTTTGGGCCGAGTTTAAGACAAGCTTTTCTAATCTGGTATTGAGTGTAAAAGGTACGAACTATCTGTTATATGTTTTAATGGTTACTAAAAATTTTCAATGGATATGCTTAATTATCTGTATCTTACCTCTTAATCAGTTAGATCTTTTAGTGGTTCAACACAACTTTACCAAACAACCCTTTATTTTTTAAAAAGTTTAAGGGTGAAAGGTATGGTTAAATTAATTCCTCGAATAAACCAGGCGGATTCCATAGGTATGTGGCACATAGCTCAGGTAAACGTTAGGCGGGTTGGGTAGTGGGTATTTGAAACTAAGGAGCCCGAGTGTGTGTGTTGTGTATTTTTTATATTATTAAAACAAGAAGGTTGGGCGGGAACCGTTAAATGAGGTGAGAGTTGAGAGAGTTCTAAAGGGTAAAAGTGATGTCATATAGTTTTAACGTGTAGTGGTTTTTCTTAAATGTTTTTGTGTATATGGATTTTATGTTTTTTTTACATCTTATACTAAACCAAGTGAATTTGCGTCTCACTTCTCCCCCGTTGGATACTTTCTTTCTAATTAGCAAAATTGGGATTAGTGATATACCTCTTCATATCCCACTACTCGATTTGAATATCACGCGTTGTGAGCACATACTGCTATAAACACACCACATTCAAATACGAGGTTGTTCAGGAGGAAACATGTCAAGAAATAAAGCATGACCGGGTTTCAAACACATGATCTCCACCTTAGTAGAAATTATGAGGTGACGTTTAGCTCAAAGTTAAAACCAATAACGTTTATCTTATAGGAATCATGAGTTGTAGTGAGTGAACTACATATTTGTTGACTTGATTTTATTTTAAGGGGCGAAAACGTTAGGGAAAATCACTAAAATGGTCATGTTGAATTTTTTTACCAAAATGACCATCAGGCTCAAAGAGTATCCGATGACTAAAATCCGGCAAAACTTTTGCCAAGGGAACTAACCGGCTACATGGTTGCCTGATGGATGAAATCTGACAGAATGTTTGCCTGGTGGCTGGAATCCGACAAAATTCTTTACTGGTGGATGGAATCATGCAAAATGATTGTCTGATAGATGAAATCCAGCATAATGTTTGCCTGATGGGCAGAATCCGACACCTCTATAGCCGACGGTTCCCTTGGCAAAAATTTTCTCAGATTCCAATAATTAGACACTCTTGAAATCCAATGATATTTTGATAAATTTTTGATTAAATTGATTATTCAGGTGATTTTCTAATACATTAATATGTTTCATGGTTCAAGGTGATTCTGCCAAAAGCTAGTTTTCTTTCCAAAATAGTCGTTTTTTACTCTCTTCAAGCTATCCGTCTATAAACTTGATGCTTGTAGTTCTAACAATCATATCATCATGATTACACCCCCTCTCCTTCTTCACTCCATCTTCTTCTTCTTCACCATTCCTCTGTTCATTTCTTCCATTTCTGCTCTGAATCTCGATGGAATCACACTCATTTCCTTCAAAAACTCTCTTCTCCCTCATCAAATATCACTCCTCCAAAACTGGAATCAATCTGACACTAACCCATGTTCATGGTCCGGTGTCACCTGTGCCCCACAAACCGGTCAGGTCATGGGTTTATCACTACCAAATTCACACCTCATCGGCCCCATCCCCAATGATTTAGCTCGTCTTCAACATCTTCGTGTTCTTGATCTGTCCAACAATTCAATCAATGGAACTCTACCTATTTCGATTTTCAACTGTTCGGAGCTCGAAACACTTTCTTTATCTTCCAATTTTATCTCCGGTGAGCTCCCGGAGGCAGTACGTACATTGCAGATTCTTCGGGTTCTTAATCTTTCAAACAATCAATTTTCCGGGAAGTTGCCAGAGAGTTTGGGGACTTTGAAGAGCTTAACTGAGGTTTCATTGAAGAACAATAAATTCTCCGGTGAAATTCCCGGCGGGTTTGATTCTGTTGAAGTATTGGATTTGAGTTCCAATTCGTTTAATGGTGCTCTTCCTCTAGAATTCCATGGAGGGAGTTTGAAGTATTTGAATCTTTCCAACAATAAGATTTCGGGTTCTGTGTTTTCAAGATTTGCAGAGAATATTCCGGCGAACGCCGTCGTTGATCTCTCGTTTAACAAATTCACCGGAGAAATCCCACAAACTTTGTCTGATCGGAAACCAAATTATTTCGCTGGAAACCTGGATTTGTGTGGGAATCCAGTAAAAAAAACATGCACAGTTCCATCATCACATTCTTTGCCGCCAAATGTTTCTTCAGACGGTTCAGCCACCGCAACCGCCGCAATTGCAGCGATTCCAAAAGGATCGGATAATCACAGTGGCCGGAAGGTCAATTCTTGGAAAATAGTCGCCATTGTTGCCGGAGATGTAGCTGGTATGATGATACTAGCGGTTATCTTTTTCTACGCATACCAGTTCCGGAAGAAGAAACCAAATCAAAACCCGAAAGATATCGTAACGGTGGCAGTTAAATTTGACGAATCCAAAATAACAAAAACTCGGTAGGATGTTGACTATTATCCATTTTTATAATAACTAACTCTGTATAAACATTAACTAATATATTATCTTTTATTATATCCAGTGCTTGCTTCGGGTGCGGAATTGAAGAATCATCATCGGAAACAGCAACGGATTCCGAACACGGCGCCAACAATGTCATATACTCCGGTGATAATCACATGATCGGAGTGAAAAACGAAGAGGAAGAAAAGTGTTTGGTTATGGTGGACGGAGAAACAGAGCTAGAAATGGAGACGTTATTGAAGGCGTCGGCGTATGTACTGGGTTCAAGCGGCGGGAGCATAGTGTATAAAGCGGTGGTCGGCGGCGGCGGTGGTGGTGGTGCAGGGGTGGCGTTTGCTGTTCGGAGGATTGCAGAGTGTGGGGTTGAGAAGATGAAGGATTTTGAGAAGATAGTTAGGAGTTTGAGTAAACTCCGGCACCGGAATTTGGTGACGGTTCGAGGGTTTTATTGGGGTGAAGAAGAGAAGCTTGTGATATACGATTATGTCTCCAACGGAAACTTGGCCGGAGCTGCCTACGGTATGCATCTTTTCCATCCTCCTGCGCATGTTAGCACAGTTGTCTTATTATCGCTATAATACGCACTTTCAAACCAAGATATATCATTTGTTGTGTTTATCTTACTAATAATAAAATATCTGCTCAGCAGGAAAAAAAAGCCGAGAGAAATTAATTCCTGCTTTCATCCATTCGAATCATAATACAAAACAAACACAAGTAAAGTTATTTGCATTATAAAACTCTTAAGTTCCTTAAGTCAAACCAAAAAATGATGTCACTTAATTCCTACACTTACAAACGTAAACTTCTTTTGATTATGAGAGTCAATAAAATATATCTTCAATTATATAATCTTTTTAAATTTCAGAATGTTACATTCTTTGATCTTTCTGAAATTTTAAATAGACCACTTTTATCTTTTTTAAAACATATCTATCTATAATACAGAATTATAAAAAATGATAAAAAATGATACGTAGCATTCTTTTAATTTTTCAAAACTTTTTTAATTATTTAAACTAATTATAATATTTGATTATTTAATATCTTTTTATTTATTTTTAACTATAAAATATATTTAAATTTCAAAATCAATTGAATTTGTTATTATCTAATTAAATATTTATCTTATATTTAAAAAATAGTCTGCACTTTTTATCCTTAAGCTGCAATACTTAATATGTTAGTCCACCTTAACAGAAACGGTCTCTAACGTTTCAAGTCTTAGCAAATTTCGTCTCTAACGTTTCAAGTGTTAACAGTTTTTGTCTCTGTAAGTCTTAACAGTCTCCTGTTAAGGGTTTAATCACAAAAATTGTTAATACTTGAAAGGGTGAACTAAAACTATGTCTTCAAATCTCAAAGAGGAAACCGTACTTACTATATTTAAAATTTAAATTTGACGTTTTCTTTAATTAGTAAAACTATCAACTAAATATAAGTAATTTATATTTAAAAATTTTCTAATTAAATAGTTTTATTACAAAGCATAATTTATAGTCATAAAAATGTTTCACATTTATTTTTTAAGTGTTGATATCATAGAAACTTAACATATATATGAATGATTCAATGATAAAGTTTTAAGTGGTGTTATGTAATTTCATGTAATAAATACGTTTTAAGATAGTATATTATAATAAACTATGAAGATCGAATAAAAGAATGTATAGAGAAATACTATTAAAATATTAAGTTTTTTAACGGCACTATACTAAGTAAAAACATTGTATTAACGATTAAGCAGCATACTGCTAGGAATATTAAAATAATATCATTCTAGGAATATATTGAGTAAATTATCTTAATATTTTTCAATCCATATGAAAGTAACAAAAAAGTTTGTCTTTTGTGGTATCAACACTCAAATGATAGGATTGCGAATTTCACCTTATCTTCCATACATATAAAAACATATAATAAGCCAAAGCATTCATCCATGTTCTTAAGGCCACCACCCTCCCATTATTTTTAACTATCCAGATTGTAATTCTGTCTTTTTCTTTATTTTTCAAAAATATATATTTAAATATACAACTAAATGAAGTAAATATTAAAAGTTGAAACAAAATAGTATTTTGCAGGTGTATGTTTTCAGTTAAAATCTTTTATAATATCTTGTGGGTATGATTAAGTGGGGCTTAATGTTTATTTCTAATTTCAGAAAAGGTTAAATCGTCTTCTTGTTATTTATCTTTCGATGTCCGACTCAAGATAGCAAAAGGGATCGCTAAGGGGCTATCTTACATTCACGAGAAGAAACATGTCCATGGTAATATGAAGCCTAACAACATCCTTTTGACACATGAAATGGATCCCGTGATAAGTGATTTTGGATTAGAGTGGTTAATATCAGGTAAAACCAATTACGCGATAGACAAGTCAACTAGACACCTTGGTAGCAAGAGATCAACTTCATCACGTGAAGAAATAATAATTAATCATGATCGTCATAACCACCCAAATAATAATAACACATATGTGTCTATTCCTACAAGCAATAAGCCTGGAGATGTAACACATCCACGCAGACTGCTAGTTGGATGTGTGTCACCTTATCAAGCACCGGAGTCTATGAATACCTTGAAATCAAACTCTAAGTGGGACGTTTACTCATTTGGGATTATTTTGCTTGAGATTTTTACGGGAAAGGTTTTCACAAATAAAGAGTTGGCACAATGGAATACCAACACAACGACAAAAGAGATTGATACCAAGACTCAAAAAATAATCGACCAGTTTACTACATTCGACATGCATGGAAGAAAATATTGTTTGTTGACATGTTTGAAATTAGGGTTTAGTTGTGCATCTTTGGTCCCACACAAGCGACCTTCAATGAAAGAGGTATTACAAGTGCTTGATAAGATTCCATGCCCGTCTTGATCAGAACGATAATTTGAGCGAAAATATGTTAAAGGTCACCATTATCATGTGTCTTTTGACCTTGGTTCTTTTTTTGTAGATGTTGAAGTATGAGCATGTACGTGTTAGTTGACCTAAAACTAGTTTAGGTTTGACTTTGACTTATTATCTTCCTAAGTGTAGCTCTTGTTTGTTAATTTATAACATGATTTTTGCATCTTAAGCCATAAAAAAGTCTTCCTAACTATTAGACTATGTGTAATTGTTATTTGAAAGAGACTTGAACCATTTTACCACATAGACGTCACATAATCGTGGATTTGAGTAAAAATGTGTGTAATAGAACTTGAATACAAAATGAGTTATGAAAAAAATAAATATTGATATGGATTATTTCTTGATATTAAAGCAACTAATAAATATAATTGCATTCATGTTCATCACCAAGTGACCATGATCACTTATTTATATAACTTGATGGTCACTTCCCTTGTGTGTAATGGTAGAAGGGTTTGATGGAGGTGTGACCAAGTGCCACATAGGATGGTTACTTGGTGATCAAGCCTCATTACATATGGTTTTATCTTTAATCAAGTATCATCAAAGACAGGATTTCTTACAAAGTTAACCAACTACGTGTCATGTTTGAGACTTGTCTATCAAGTAGAATTTATATAAAAAACAAAGAGACAGGACTCTCTCCAACTTATCGAGAAAACTATGCTAAAAAACTCAATTACGATTGTTCATACAATAATCCTAAACTTGGTCTTGTATTTATAGAATCTCCAAGACTTGGTTAACAAGCAAAGACTTCAATTCTAATTGTGAAACAGTCCCCTGTACAACCATGTGAACGATTTTGCCGGCTTGCACTTGCACAATTGTCTTCGCCTTCAACCGACTTAATTTAGCCGTGAGTACACTCGGCCCTAATCCACTTGTTTGGGCCTTAGAATTAGCCCAACAGTTTACGTATAAGTAACAAAGAAAAAAAGGATTTAACTGTGATAGAGGTGTTTAAATTGGGATCTTTTACTAATTGGTTTCAGGTAGAACCTAGAAACCGGTTTCAGGGTGAAATCGGTTTCAGGTTGAAACCGGATTCTGGTTTCAGGTTGAAACTTAGAAACCGGTTTCTACCTAGAACCGGTTTTGTTTTTGTCAATAAAACCAATAACCGGATAGAGATGGAACCGGTTCCGGGTAGGTTCGGTTTTCTGACCGGCTCCTAACCGGTTTGGCCTGGTAGAGCAGGAACATGTTCCAATAATTCCGGTTCTGGTTTATGATTTCTCTGAGAAGCTAGAACCGGTTGTACCCACCGGTTCGGGTAGTACGGTCCATAACAAGTTCTAGGTATGGAACATGTTTCGAATTGTTTTAGAAAGAACCAGATGGGTATTGGGCATAAAAACCATACCCTCAGTTTTTTGGTTTTTAATACCTTACTTTTGAGCTTACTTAATATCATATTTTTTTATGGTTTTTAATACCTTGTCTTTGGGTTTTCAGTACCATGGCTTCGGGTTTATACAAACATATAAAATTGTAAAATAAGTGTAAAACTACCTTAAATATTTGATTAATATTAATTTTAATACTACAAAAACACATATATACCAGATAAATAAAGTAAATCGTTTTTGTTATCGTTGTAATCCTTTGTAATTTGTGTTCTACTCCCGGAAACCATTTATGGGAGCGTTTATGATGTGGTTTTGAGTATTTTCTTTTTTTATTGTTTTGAGTGTTGTGGTTAAACTCAGGTATCCACCAACTATTTATACTAATTATGTAGGGTATGAAAGTATGTGTGTGCATATATACATATTTATTGTGGTAAAAAAATACAACCAACGATTATAAAGCCGTTGATAGCGACTCTCTTTTGAAAATCTTCTGTGTGTGATTAAATGATAGTTTGACAAATTTGCTTGTCACACTATGCTACAACTACACCTAAGTCTAAACAGACAACTTATAAAAACCATGGACATAAAGCGTAATGAATGGCTTAGAAAGGACGTGGGCCATAACGTTGTAGCCAGATATAGAGGTGCATAAAATCGGCTACGAGGGAATGAAAAAACTGGGTATGTGGTACGAGTATAAATTGGGTATGGTTCCAAGTAAGAGTAGGTTTTTCCAGGTATAAATTATGTGTGGTTACGGACTTTCGGGTACGTGTATTGAGCAAAAAAATGTATATACATTTTTCATACCATACAAGTATGGTTGGGTTAGGTGACAAATATAAATAAACCGAGTACAAAAAGCCAATTATAGGTTTTTCCTGATTCAGAGTATGAGTTGTTTTTCAACAAACCGGGAGAGTACAAGGTTTATATTTCTTTTATTTTTAATATAAACGAGAAGGTGATTATTTTACATTAATTTAACTTAAGAACGTTTCGTGATTTTGATAAAAAAGGAAGGGAATTATTAAAATTAACTCTAAATATGATCTCGTGATTCGATTAGACTTTTACTATACTACACGTACATTAATATTTGAATTTGAATTGACATGTCCTGATATAATAACCCGGAATAAATGTTTTCATTAATCATTTCTCCTAGTGCCACTACCAGGATATAAATTCAATTCCAACACTTGCCCCTTTCAACGCGCACGTTATCAGAACGCAATATCTTATTTCTCCGCAAAAATGGCGGTTTCAGCTTCATCCATCGTGCTTTCAGCTCCATCATCACTGAAAAAATTGAACTTCTCATCTCTCACATGGAGACTTCCTGTAAACATTTCTCCCTCGCGTCACCAGCGCCGTCGCGTGCCACCGGTTTTCTCCGTCGTTGTTTCTTTGGACGCCAAACCTACAATCCTTGTCGCCGAGAAACTCGGTGAAGCAGGACTCGATCTTCTGAAAGGATTTGCTAACGTTGATTGCTCGTATAATTTGAGTACTGAGGAACTCTGTACGAAGATATCGCTTTGTGACGCGTTAATCGTGAGGAGCGGGACTAAGGTGAGCCGCGAGGTGTTCGAATCGTCTGGTGGCCGGCTTAAGGTTGTCGGACGCGCCGGCGTTGGTATCGATAACGTGGATCTAGCTGCGGCGACGGAGCATGGTTGTCTGGTGGTTAATGCGCCGACGGCTAATACGGTTGCGGCTGCTGAGCATGGTATCGCTCTTCTTACTGCTATGGCGAGGAATGTTGCTCAAGCTGATGCATCGATTAAAGCCGGTTTGTACTCTCTGATTTTTTTTCGATGTACGTTTGTCAAAATTCAATAGTTCTGCTCTATTAGGTGTTGAATTGTTTCCTTCCAGTAGTTTGTCATACTGCTTTAAGACACTTTAGTTTCATATATTCAATCATTAAATACATAACCTCTGATTCTTAAGTGAATTAATATATCTTGATTCCATATGAATTGAATTTGGTTATGCTGTTTCGTAATCCATAAGATGTGAAATTCAGTTGTAAATAGATAACATGTGATATATATAATATATATTCCTGTTTCACACTGTTACATTTTTGAATAACCTGTAAATTTGTATGCAGACTAGCAACATGCCTTTATTTCTCTTTATTGCAACTAGTGTGAGGCTGTGAGCATTCTGTTCATATACGTGGTGTGGTTTTTGGTCCATGAAAATGTGAAGTTCATGATCGTTGTTGCACTTTGTTAGTTGATTACATACGAGCAGAAGTTGTTGAAGTATTGCTTTCTGCTAATTAGTTTGTATAATGCACTCAAGTATCTTAATTCTCTTCATATTTACTGTTATGCCAATTTGCGGATTCAATTTCAAGTTTTATAAGACATTGTTTTTCATGATGCTTATGTGCTTTAAAAGCACTATCCAATGCTTATTTTTTTGTTGAAAGAGGTTGTTGATTCTCATATGTGATTAGGACTAGAATACAAAAACTGAGTACATTGGTATTTTATTTTGCAAAAAAACCATATCTTATTTGTCATCACTTTGGCTCACTAGTAATTTTTGCTGTTTATTTTTCTTTTGTAATTCATTATATAAAATAATGACCTTATAACCACCATAGGAAAATGGCAGAGGAGCAAATACGTAGGCGTATCACTTGTTGGCAAGACTCTTGCAGTGATGGGTTTTGGGAAAGTTGGTACCGAAGTTGCGAGGCGTGCAAAGGCGCTTGGTATGTATATAATTGCACACGACCCTTATGCTCCTGCTGATCGCGCTCATGCAATTGGTGTGGATTTAGTAAGTTTTGATGAAGCTATTTCAACCGCTGATTTCATCACACTTCACATGCCTCTCACTCCTGCTACATCAAAGATTTTGAATGATGAAACTTTTGCAAAGATGAAAAAAGGTGTTAGAATAGTTAATGTTGCTCGTGGTGGAGTGATAGATGAAGATGCTTTGGTTAGAGCATTAGATGCTGGTATTGTAGCACAGGTACATCTGTTTTTATGTTAAACACAGTGGTTCTAAACAAGAAATGAAATAAACGGGTTAGGGTGGTGCTAAACGGGTCAGGATCGTAAACATGTCGACACACATGTTAACCTGTTTATTGAATTTCCAGAGCATTTCATATAACAATCAAAAGTTAAATCTTATACATCACAGAATTCAGTTTCACTTTTCTGAATGAGCTAATTTAATTTCGGATTCTGTATGATGAGTTAGACTGATTGAAAACAGGGACTGACTTTGAGTGAAACCAAAGATTCTGATTTTTTATGATTTGTAAAACGAATTGCAAACAATGGTTGAGTTGTTCTTATATTAATTTTCATCATCTTTTTTGGTTAACTTATGGAAATCAATGGACCAGTGGCATTTTGCCAGGTTAGGGTTCAACTTCTGCCACAATAATAATAACTAACTGGCCAGGTTCTGTTTGGGTTATACGAACCTGCCAACCTGAAACCACGTAAATTGACATCCCCATATCTGTTTAATCACGTATTCTTGTTATCTGTTCATAAATTTCAGAATTTGAATTGAACCATTGTGTACTTTCAGGCTGCACTTGATGTTTTCACTATAGAACCACCACCAAAGGATGACAAGTTGGTTAATCATGAAAATGTGACTGTTACTCCTCATCTTGGTGCCAGTACGACAGAAGCTCAGGTTTGTGAATTACCCACAAGAGCTGTGACTTTCGTTTTGATTTAGCAAAGGTGGTTATTCCATATATTTTATCTAAATGAATTGATTTGCATTATGTTTAGAGGTGGCAAGTTGGGTAGATTGGTTGGGTTGGGTAACGGGTCAAAATGGGTTTGGGTTAAATCAGGTCATTCTGAGCATGTTAAAACAGGCCATGCTAGGCTGACCTAGACAATGTTTATTTTCCATTCTCTAATTCTATTTATATATGATAAATAATCATTTAGTTTTTTTAAGGGGTCAGCCCATACCCTTTTTTAAACCCATCGGATTTATAATTATAAGATCATGACATCCAAGGTTTTTGCAGGAAGGAGTCGCTATTGAAATTGCCGAAGCTGTCATTGGAGCATTAAGAGGCGAGCTTGCTGCAACTGCAGTTAATGCTCCCATGGTTCCTTCTGAGGTACTATACTCCAATCTTTATTTTTTAATTCTTTATATGTATCTAATATCTATATTTCAATTATAAAAACACATATAGAAATATCCGTCATACGTGACTATTTGCTTCAGGTACTCACAGAGCTAAAACCTTACGTCACACTCGCCGAAAAACTAGGTCGTTTGGCGGTACAACTAGTAGCAGGAGGAAGCGGTGTAAACGCCGTAAAAGTCACATACACGTCAGCCCGAGCACCTGATGACCTGGACACCAGACTACTTCGTGCTATGGTCACTAAAGGTTTAATCGAGCCTGTTTCTAGTGTATTCGTTAACCTCGTAAATGCAGATTTCTCAGCCAAACAAAGAGGTATACGAATAAGTGAAGAACGGGTCATCTTAGACGGGTCCCCCCAGAAGCCACTCGAGGCCATTCGGGTCCAGATTGCTAATGTCGAGTCTAGATTCGCAAGTGCGATATCTGATTTAGGAGAGATCAAAGTTGAGGGTCGGGTGAAAAACGGGATTCCTCGTTTGACTAAAGTTGGAGATTATGGAGTTGATGTTAGTTTGGAGGGAAATATTATACTTTGCAGGTAAAAATAATTACTAGCTATTTTTTTGCTGATTTTTATGGATATGCATCATCACTTCTTAACTGACAGTTCAGTTTATAACATTTTTTTAAAAGTATTATTTTTCAAACTTGTAAATAATATGACTTTCATTTTCTTTTGAGTTAATCACAGATATGGACCTTGTGGTTTGGGTACCAAGTTTTAAAAGTAACAAGTGTGGGCTTTATGGTTTTAATTTTGTAATGAGTTTGGGTATTAATGCTAACTTCTATTAACTTTTCTGTTAAATCTAAGTGAAATGACTAAAATACCCATTGATGTTTTGAATAACTAGTGAAAAGTGAAAGGGTATTTTGGTCTTTTCACTCTAATTTAACCGAAAAGTTAACGGAAGTTAACCTTAATACCCAAACTCATTACAAACTGAAAGTGCAAACCCCAAACTTGATAATTTTAAAATTTAGTACCCAAACCTGTTACTTTACCCAAACCATAGGGACCATCTATGTAATTAACTCTTTTTGTTTTTAAACTTACTTGAAGTGATCATGATTTCAAACCTGTTCATTATTTTTTATTTCAGTTATTCTCACATAAACATTTCTTTTTGCATACAACACATCTAATGATGTGGCGCACGGAATTAATCGGATTAAAGTTTTTCTTTGTAATCTTCAAATTATATATATATATACACACAAAACATATATATAATTTTTCAAATACTTCAAAGACTTTCACCAATTCTAATGAATTATAGCCAAAGTTTGACTTATTAACCGATTTAGACTGATTTTTGGGGATTTTGACCGATTAGGCTGACTACGATAGCCTAACGACTACAGGAAATCGCATTGGAAGCCACCTATTGTGAGTTTGATATGAAATATTAAATTTTGCAGGCAGGTTGACCAGCCGGGTTTGATCGGGGCAGTTGGAAGCATATTGGGAGAAGAGAACGTGAACGTGAGTTTTATGAGTGTGGGTAGGACCGCCCCGAGAAAGCAAGCGATTATGACACTCGGTGTTGACGAGAAACCAAGTAAAGGGGCATTGAAGAAGATTGGAGATATTCCAGCTGTTGAGGAGTTTGTGTTTCTTGCTTTATAACGTCAAATCATTTTTCGCAAAATTAATTATTAAGAAGATGAAAATAGACATTAGAGAGCAGCAGGTGGTAAGATGGTAGTGTCAAGTGGGTTGGTTTAATTATTTGGTACAAATTGATACAAATCTAGCTGGGTTGACTCACAAATTATTTTTTCAGCTAACCATTTTTGTTTTGTTCTGTTTTTTTTTTCCTATTCTTTTCCAAACACCTTTAGTTTCCGACCATGTTTAATATTTTTACAGAATTTAATGTTTTAATATCATCATCATTATGGTTAAGCTAATCCATTCATTTTTACATATAACTCCTTTTTTCACGTTTCTCAGTCTTAGTTTATTACCGAGTAAATATAATAAGTATTTTTTGTTTTTATCATTTTATAAATGGTTTAAATGATTATGCCAAGAGACGTGGTTAAAATTGTTTTTATACGAATTTGTCACCTTCAATTCGTAGGAATATTTTCTACTACACATGTTGCAGAGTAAAAGAATAAAAGAACAAATACTTATGCTCACACGCGCCCTTTTTTATGGTTACACATAACCGCCCTTACGCATATGTTTTAAGCAAAATTGTATTTCTCCTGTCTCAACAAAACTAAAAGTTTTATTAACATCTTTAGCAGTTGATAATATTCTCAGATGCTTAATAAAACCAGCAATCATATATTTAAACCCACTGTCTATGTATGGAACCGAGATAAGTGGAAGATTAGTTATAGTTGTAAGCGAGAATGCAGGTTTTGTAACCACTTGCTGATGCATTCAGCTTTTTTCATTGAAACCACCCACGCATCGAAACTACTTTATAGGCCATCGAACTATATACGAGGTTTCACTTATACCAAATTTGGCCAAAAACACGCCTAATGAAGAATATGCCCGTAATAAAATTTGACGAGATAAATAACCGCTATTAAACGTCTGACCTATTCGGGTGTAACGAAGATATGGCATATGTGAAATCACAACCGGCATTAGAAGCAAGACAAGTCAATGGGGGTGATTTTGACTTTGTTGAGCATGTGGAATGAAAGATGCTTTATAGTGAACAAACTTTATGATCAAATATAATATGAGATGGCTGGTTTTAGGAGACATTACCAATACAAGTGAATGTTAAAAAGAAGTATAGTTTACATTTTTTATTACAGATTACTTTAAATTATTGATAGTTTGTAAAGCCTTGGCTTGAATGGTAGGATATATGGTTGCTATTCGTGAATCGTGTTCTGGTGGAGGTTAGAAATAATTAGTTGTTTAATTTGCTGCTTTAACTGTATATGTTTTTTATATGTTAATTCAGTATGACCTAGAGTTGAGTTTGAGATTACAGTATTTGAGTAACATGTTAATATAGTTTTCAGATTGGTGAACCTTTTTAAATAAGTATTATATTGCATATAATTGCAGAAAGTACTGTTAAAAAAGATTTATTTTAATAAAGTAATTTGAGGTTTTTAGTATTATCTAAAATTTTAATATTAATTTATTAGATGTGTTTGAAAGAAAATAAGCAACACAGAATAGCTTGTTTTTAATAATATGGTTGACCCTTCTCTATATAATTTATGGATTTGGATTCTTTTAAAGAAAGTGCAACATATGACTTACTAGTGAAGGGATGCCAAATTTATACCTAAAGCAAATAAAAAGGTGTTTTAAAGATACCTTAAATTGAAGATACTTCATTTTTACATGATTAGTTGTTCTGGTTCATGCATGCATTTCATTTGCCTATAAATATGGAAGCTATCACTCACAATAAGCACCAATTCAGTAGATAATAACAGCTGAGTATTCCTTCACTACTACAAATAAGTTAAAAGTTTTAAGAGTATTTTCAAGGCTGGCTGCAATGGCTCGGTCAATAGTTTTTCATGTTATGTTACTTATGGTTGTGACGTTGGCGGCAGTTGGTGTGACTGCTACCCCACCGGGAATTGCTAACAATCCTAGCCAAGCAACCTGTAAAGACCCATCCTACAAACAATGTCACAACTTGGTGCATGTTTGTCCTAAGTTTTGCGACAATGGATGTTACGTTCATTGCCAGTCCTGCAAACCTATATGTAATGGTTCCCCTGCTCCATCAACGCCAGAGATAGATACTCCGCCACAATCACCTCCAGAGGTTGGATCTCCACTACAGTCACCGCCGGAGGTAGAATTGCCACCACAGTCACCTCCAGAGGTAGAATCTCCACCACAATCACCGCCAGAGGTAGAATCACCACCACAGTCACCGCCAGAGGTAGAATCACCACCACAATCACCTCCTATGACCCCTTTACCAGCAACAGATCCCTCTCCTCCAACTCCATCCTTACCACCTCCCACCACCCCTTCGCCACCAACAGAGTCTACCCCTCCAACGTCATCATCGCCACCAATAGAATCCACCCCTCCAACAACACCACCCACCACCCCTTCACCACCAACAGAATCCACTCCTCCAACTCCATCATCACCACCTACAGAGTCAACCCCTCCAACTCCACCCACCACCCCTTCACCACCAACAGAATCCACTCCTCCAACTCCATCCTCACCACCAACAGAGGCAACCCCTCCAACACAATCCTCGCCACCTCCTACCACACCTTCGCCACCAACATTGTCCTCACCACCTCCCCCCACTTCTACCCCATCACCTCCTACATGGTACCCTACTCCACCACCTAAACCAAAGAAAGCCAAGTGCAAAAACAATAAGTATGAAAAATGTTACTCTATTGCGCATACCTGTCCTGCTTCATGCCCTAATCAATGTACAGTTGACTGTGTTGCTTGCAAGCCTGTTTGCAGTAAGTCCATCATAGCTCTATGTTCTTTCGTTTATTTATAGATAATATATAATATATTTTTCTCCGATGCACACAAGTTTAAACCTTGACTTTTTATTAATAGTTCATTTAGATTGAGTAACTCCTACGTACGCATAACCAACTAACATATGTATCTAAATTTGCAGCTTGCGATATGCCCGGAGCGGTGTGCCAAGATCCTCGTTTCATCGGAGCCGATGGCATCACATTCTACTTCCACGGCAAGAAGGACAAAGATTTTTGCCTTGTTACAGATAACAATCTTCACATCAATGGTCACTTCATTGGCAAGCGAAACCAAAACATGAGTAGAGACTTCACTTGGGTCCAATCCATCGGTATTCTTTTTGACAACCACAAACTACAAATTAGTGCTAAAAAAACTTCCATATGGAACGATGAAGACGATCGTATCTCCATTATGATTGATGGAGAAAGAATTTATCTACCGGAATCTGAAGATGCCAAATGGAAATCTTCCACATTATCAATCACTAGGATTCAAGATACCAACAATGTTGTTGTTGAAGTTGAAAACATGTTCAAGATCACCGCCAAAGTGGTTCCAATAACTAAAGAAGATTCAAGAATCCATAACTATGGTATAACCGATGATGATTGCTTTGCTCATCTTGATCTCAAGTTCAAGTTCTTCTCATTGAGTGATGAAGTGGATGGGGTTTTGGGACAGACTTACAAGAGTGACTATGTGAGCAAGGTAAAAATGGGTGTGTTGATGCCTGTAATGGGTGGAAATAATAAGTTTGAGAGTGCAGATTTGTTTACGACTGATTGTTCTGTGGCTAAGTTTAAGGGCAGCCGTGAAGACGTTTCATCTTTGAACCTTGAATTTCCGAGCTTGAAGTGTCAAAGTGGTTTGAACGGACGAGGGGTCGTATGCAAGAGATAGACTTTTCTTCTTGTTACTCGTATAATTTTTACATAACTACTAACTGTTTAGTTGTGTGATAAAGATGTGTATACCAAAGTTGTGTAATAAGGAACATAGTTTCCGAGATATTGACGAATAAATTGAATTTCATCTCAAATTATAGTTTTACCAATACGTAGTGCGCGGAAATTTGTACAAAGAAAGTAGCAAACTAAAACGTAGAAAACAGATTGACCACACATGTTTGTGGTCCGTAAACTGCAAGAAAATTATAGAAATGAGAATTTATTTTCTTTATTTTTTCTTCATAATAAAATGTTACCTTTGTTGCAAGGTATGACACAACAAGAATAACGAGTATCACCAACAAAAGTAATCCATTAAAATCCTAATAGAAAGTAACTAAAAAAAATTCATCACCGATCAAATCTGGTGGTAATCGTTTGGTTAACACAAATAAATAAATGATTTTTATTAGTTTAAGGGAGAAGTGTGATCGAGGGTCAAAAGTCGGAATTTTGATTGTTTAATTTATTTTTTATGTGACATTTGAATTCGACCGAGTTTACATTGAGTTCATTTATGATTTGTAGGTGTTCGGGTGCTTAAAGAAGAATTTAGAAGCCAATCGGAAGATTAAAAGTAAAGGGACTAGACGGGAATTTGAAGAAAGATGGAGGGTTGGCATTTCTATTAAAGGAAAGCTAGTTAAAAATAGCTAGTGAAATACGATGTAACATTCGAGAATTTTCGACTATATTTTCCGGTATGTAATTAACGTTGTTCACTTATGCAACGTTCACGTGGAATTTATCTCCTTACGTTACTTATTAGATTATTTATATATATACATGTAGGGAATGATATCTTCTATAACCACTTGTTATAGAGATAACCATATAACCTCTAGATCAACCATATATTTTTTCATCCAATGGATGTAATTAAACCAACCTTTTTTGATATTTTTTTGGGTTTTATAAAGAGTAAAAAGGGTAATATGGTCCATAAAGAACTCTCGCTGATATCAAAGTACTGAACTCGATCAGTACAATCCCAAACACGCTCATTTCAAAAATTCAAAAATCTTGGGTTCCTAAAATCGATCATCTGGTTCTCGATTTCTTGAAAAACTAGGGTTCCATCTTTTTCGTCATATACAACAATAATCGATCGTTACATCTCCATCATGCATATCAAAAGAGGTATCGAAAAAATTGTGTTTCTGCGATTTGAAGTAAGTGTGTTTGTTTAATTTTGTGTTCTAAGTTTCTTAAAATCGAACATTTGAGGTATTTCTTGTTTACATTTGAGAAACTTTCCATATTTCAAACGAAATTTCGCTGCTGTACAGGTAGTATATATATTTTTTAAACCCTAATTTATGAAGAATACACATGTTTTTTTTTTTTAGAGATTGTTGATCAATAATCTACGATATCGTCGACTAAACAGACTAAACAGATATAATGGTTTTCAAAAGAGGTTAGATTTCAATTTTTAAATTATATTGTGTTACTGTTTGAAGAGATTGATTTTCGATTTCCAACAATTCCATTTGTACAGAACGAAAAAGTGTGAGGATAGCAAAAAAGAGTTTGGGTCGATTTTCTAACACTATTGATTCATGTATAGATATGGTAACAAATGAGCCTGTTGAACCTGAATCAGTAAATGTTTCTGGTAATGTATTTGCTTGATAATGAATATTTACATTAAAGGAGGTTTTTGTTTAAAATTCTATTGAGTTTTGTTATCATGTTTTTTTTTACAGTTGTGACAAGATTTAAAAGGAAAAGGAAAACTGTTTCAAAACAAATAGGTAGATGTTTGCAACATAATGAAATTCATTAAAAAAAGTATAACAACATATTATGGGTTTACTGTTTTGTTTGTTTTTTTTGTTTAAGTAGTATCATTACCTTAATAGTTCGTGTTTTACAGTTTACTCGGATTCTGAAAATGATGATGAAGGAACAGATACAAACAATGAGCAAGAAGATGTCAGGCCCAAAACAGGTAGCCACATTACACTGTTATATGTTTTTAAGTTTGCATATGTTGTATTATTGGCTGTTTTTTAAAAATTACACTGTTATTAATTTTTTTAGGTGTAAAATGTAAAGTAAAAAAGCCACAAACTTGCAAATACCCCGTTGTGTTTAACCGTTGTTCTGCAAAACAGCTAGTGAAAGCAGTCAAAATTTTAAGTGACAGACAAAAAAGGAAAGTAATAGAAATGGGGTTTGCAAGTCTAATGTCTCTGAGAGTTGAGGGTGTCCCGCGAAGGTTAGGTTATTATATTGAAGATAAGTTTGATGAGGCAAAGATGGAAATACGTCTTCCAAGTGGATCAATAAAAGTGAATGCGGATTCCATCTCGATGTTGTTGGGTCTTAAAAAAATAGGAATTAATATAGAATCAATCCCAATAAACAGTCCATGGCATCCCAAAGTTATAGAATGGAGGAGACTATATGAAGATGAACAAATTAACCCAAGTAGCATAGTATCAAGAATTCAATAAGATAGTGAGGATGACTCTTTCTTCTTCCAGTTGGATTTTGCAATTTTGTTTATTAACACGATGGTTGAGTGCATCCCAATGGGCAAATGTAACTTGGATTTTCTTTATCATGTAACTCCTGATACAAACATAGCAGAGTTGAATTGGTGTAAGTAGGTGTTAGAGGGGATAAGGAACAGTAAGTTAAGGTGGGGTAAGTCTGTAAACTCACCGCTGATGGGTGGATTGACCATTTTAACAGTGAGTGTGATGCGATAATTAAATATTAACCTCTGTTTATGGTTTCTTCTCTTATTTTTGTGATTGATTTAATGTCTATTTTCTTGTGCTTACAGCTATTGTACGTAGACAGTGTGAGAGTTGAAAGAATGGTAGTGGACCGGAGAATCCTGCCTTTAAAATACCGGGATTTAGGTCGGCTTAAGGAAGTGGAAAAAAGGGAAATTGCAAACGGTGGTTTTGGATTTTGCGATTGTATTGGAATGACAAAAGGTAGAAGATTAGATAAATTTGAAATAGAAATCAGTAAAGATACAAAGTTGGAAAAAACACAGTGGAGGTATATTTATTGTTTACCATGTATTATTTAGTATTTTTTATTACAAGTATCAACAAAATTATGTATAAAACAGTGGCGATTCAAGGAGGTTGAGCCATTGATGGAAAAAATAAAGCTTAAAGCTAAAGAGATAGAGAGCAAAATACAAGGGTTGTTTGATGATTATAGGGATAATGACAAAGTGAAAGTTCTGATTATGGCTTTTGAAAGCATTTTCAATAGAAGGCCATTGGTTGAAGAAGGAGAACAAGCTGGAGATGGTAC
>WOUH02000014.1:2725114-2738762 GCA_009936405.2 Stevia rebaudiana
TATGAATATAATGGAATTATAATATTGATAAAGATATTGAGTTACGATTAGGTACCGACGGGTTTTCAGATGGTCAAAGGCCGGAAAGTGGCCGGTCAACTGCCGGAAAACGACCAGTTTGTTATACGAAGCGAAAGTTTTGAATGATTTTTTGTTTTAAATTGGTTCACCCCATTTAATTTATGTTTATTTTGCCGCCCCGCTACGAATCACAGCATGTTACTATACTTCAAATAACACACTTTTAGTATACACCAAGAGTTTTCTTAGCTAAATAATTGATAGTTTGTGATACAAGGCAGGTTGGATTTGGTGTGACTTATTATATTAGCTAAATTCTTGTGATACATCGGGCATGTTTGGTTCGTGAAATTTGTTAGAAATAAAATTTGAATTTATAGGATTCCTTTGAAAATATAAAATGTGTTTGGTTGTTTTTGTTATGAAAATGGAATGCATGACCGATGCGAACAGTGGTGGCAAGCGGTGGCTGCGGTTGACGGGGGCAGTGGTGGCTGGTGACGGCAGGTGGCAGGAGGTGGTGGCTGTAGATGGCAGGAGGCAATGGCGGATGGTGGCGGAACGTGGCAAGAGACAGTAGGCGGCTGGTGGCGGTGGCAGAGGCGATGAGGGCTGGTGGCGCCAAGTGGCAAGAGGCGGGGGTGGTAGTCGGTTGTGGAGGGCTGTGGTGACATGTGGCAGCGGCCAGTGGCGGAGGTGGTAGTCGGTGCGACCAACACAGTTGATGGTAGTAGATAACACATTCCTATGAAATTCTTCAAAATTCTTTGGAGCATAGAAAGATTTTGAATTCCATCAAGTGTGGGATTTGGTTTGAATTCATTTCAATTCCAAATCATTTTCATAGCCAACCATACACAACAAATGATGTAATTCAAATTCCAAATCATTTTAATTTTATTCAATTCCGTCCAACAAAACTAACCCGAACAGTTTTCTTATCCTCATGTTCGTGTGCCATAATTGGTGCATTGAGTTAAGTACCCCCACAAGCTTTATTCCATTCAAGGAATCAATGAAAATTCCATTACAAGTAAGTTAAAGGGGCGGTAAAGTACACTTAGCTTAAGGTGGCACTAATCCTTTTTTTAAGATTCAGTGGCTTATAAATAGAGAACCGAACAACGTTAACAAACACAATTAATAAACTCGATACATAGAAATAAACAGCAATGGCTCGCTCGATGGTTGGTTATGTTACATTACTCGCACTTTTGATGATGGTAGCTTTTGTCGAGCCGGCGACTCCACTGGGAATCGCTAAGAATCCGGTTGAAGCAAAATGTGAGGATCCGAGCTACAAAGAATGTCACAACTTGGTTCATGTTTGTCCTAAGTTTTGTGACAATGGCTGCTACGTTCATTGTCCCTCATGCAAACCAATTTGTAACAACTCCACTATACAATCACCGTCGCCGGTGATTCAATCGCCACCGCCAGTAACACCACCAACTCCTCAATCACCCCCACCAGTAACACCACCAACTCCTCAATCACCACCTCCAGTAACACCACCAACTCCTCAATCACCTCCGACACCTACACCGCCTACGTGGACTCCTCCTCCGGCACCTCAAGGAGCGAAAGCCAGGTGCAAAAACCAAAACTATCCGCAATGTTACGCCACCGAGCATGAATGTCCTCCTCCTTGTCCGAGCAAATGTGAGATTGATTGCGTGACCTGCAAGCCAGTTTGTAGTAAGTTTTCCTACACAACTTAATCTCAATAATAATTTGACTGGATTTTAATAACCAAAGAACAATACAAGCATGACTGGATTTTAATTATTTATGAAAATGATCGATTTACAATAAAGTGTCAGGTACGTACACAGATAACAAACAAGTTGCATCTTCTAAAATGCAAAATAAAACGAATTGAAAAAATAATTGATCCCGTTATTGTCTTTTAATCACCAAGTTTTATGATCCGGTTATGATTACATACGTATAGATAACTAATTACTACGTTAAGTGAACAATGCAGCATTAAAGCATCATATATGTTTTAAATTTTATCAATCATATGACTTGATATAATATTTCATAAATAACACTTTTGTTAATTAGTAGCTGTTCAATTTAATGTCACAAATTTATGGAAATTAGTTTGAATCTACCAACGTTCAAAGCCAGCGGTTAACCTATGGTTAATCGAACATCTTTCACAATAATCAAATTCGCAAAAGTGTTTATAAATAAAAATGATTGTAATGATAATCCAAAAACCAAAAATATCAACTGATTAATAACCAAACAAAACCAAACTGACCAAGATTGTTCACCCTTATTTAATTATACTCGCAGGTTGCGATATGCCCGGAGCGGTGTGCCAAGATCCTCGTTTCATCGGAGCCGATGGCATCACATTCTACTTCCACGGCAAGAAGGACAAAGATTTTTGTCTTGTTACCGATAACAATCTTCACATCAACGGTCACTTCATCGGCAAGAGGAACCAAAACATGGGTCGAGACTTCACTTGGGTCCAATCCATCGGTATCCTCTTTGTCAATCACAAACTACAAATCGGTGCTCAAAAAACTTCCGTTTGGGATGACTCCATTGACCGTATCTCCATCACATTCGACGGTGAAAACGTCATTCTCCCTGAAACGGAAGGCGCCAAATGGCAATATTCCTCCGCATCAATCACTAGGATTCAAGACACGAACGACGTCGTTGTGGAAGTTGAAAACATGTTCAAGATAACTGCCAAAGTGGTCCCAATTACAAAACAAGAATCAAGAATCCACAACTATGATATAACTGATGATGATTGTTTTGCGCATCTTGATCTCAAATTCAAATTCTTCTCGTTAGGTGACGAAGTTGACGGGGTTTTGGGACAGACTTACAAGAGCGATTATGCGAGCAAGGTGAAAATGGGAGTGTTAATGCCAGTTATGGGAGGAGATAGTAAGTTTTTGAGTGCAGATTTATTTGCGACGGATTGTTCCGTCGCTAAGTTTAAGAGTGGCGTCAAAAATGAAGAAAGTTCCCCGTTGAATTTGCAATTGCCAAGCTTGAGATGCGAAAGTGGATTAGATGGGCGAGGTGTTGTATGCAAGAGATAGATTGTTCTAGCCTCAGTTCGTTGATCTTTTATATATGTAACTTAACGTAATAATTATATGTTTTTAACAATATGTGTAATATGGTAAGAATAAGGATCGAGCCTAGAGTTTGTGATCTTAATGAATAAATGAATGGTTATCTTTTTCATGGTTTTATCAAATGATATTTGGTTCCGTTGCATGCATGTCATAAAATTATATATATTGTTGACGACGATTCAACCTTCATGAGATTGAATCTGGGCCTTCGAGTGATTTCAGGAGCATGATCATAGCCGTCTAAAATAGACGGTTTTGCCCATTTACACAGCGGTTTCCGGCGGTTATGCAGTTAAGCGGAGGTTTCCGGCAGTTCAGCGTCATCTCTCCTGTTTAGAGCAGTTACTTCCTAAGACTAGCGTATTGGGGCGTGGAGATGGTGGTGGATGGACGTTAACGCCCCCAAACACCAAAACGGGGCGGCGTGGGAAGGGGCGTGAGATGGTTGAGCGTGGTGGCAGGAATGGCGTGGAGAGGGAGAGGGAATTGATGATTTTGAATGGTTTGGTCAAAGATGACCGTTGCATCAATTAAAAAATAAAATTAAATTAAACTCTATATATAATTTTACAACCTCAAACCATTTTTACAACACATTTTCAACCTTAACACCCACTCTCTTCTATATTTTTCAAACAGAAAAAATGTTGAACCCAACAGGTGTGTATTCTTCGTCTTCCGATTCGAGTGAAGGAGATGAGTTGTTCATAGCAGTGGTTGGGGTCGCGGTGCAACATTATACTCAACATATTGCTAAACCAATTCACACAAGAGCTTATATAAATCGTGACCGTGCAACGGCTCAAGAACTCTTGTTCAAAGATTAATTTTCTGATGATCCGATGTCGACTGACCAACAATTTACACGTCGTTTTCGCATGAGTCACAATCTTTTCCTCCAAATATCTTCCAACCTCGAAGAGCATGACGAGTATTTTCAACAAAAATATGATGCGAGAGGCAGACTTGGCTTTACAAGTCTGCAAAAATGCGCGATCCGTCAACTCGCTTAACTCTAGCACGCTGGGAAGTGAGCACGCGACTTCGGACGCTCATGTTGCTTTTAACCTAAACGATGATGAGTTGGAGATGCAAGATGACGAGCCAGTTCGTCCAACCGGTAGAAACAAGGTTAAAGACAAAGCCAAAGGAAAACGGTCTCTTTATTCAAACATGTTGGAGGATAACGAGGGTTTTTCTATGAACAAGTCGGCCAGTTTAATGATTTAACCTAATTAAGAATCGAGTTGAAGAGAGAACGACAACGTGCGGTCGACATGCAAACAATACTTTGGATGAACATCGAGCACTTAACCGGCATCGATCGCGAACAAGCCGAGAAAGAGAAGGCTAGGATTAGGGCAAAGTATTACGACTAATTTTTATTTTATTTTTTGTACTTTTAAGTTTTTTTTAATAATGCATGTTTCTTTTTTAAATTATGTAACTTTTTATGATTTAAGTATGGTTTTTATTTATTTTGTAATTGTTTTTTTTACTTTTAATAATTATCTAAATTATAAAATAAAAAAAAATCAATGATTAAACTAATCATTAAATTTTCTCTCACCCTCACTCACCCATTACACTCATTTTCCATCACTCAGGTTATGACACTCCCTCTTCTGCGTGTCACTAAACCACACCACAACCACTACGCATAGTCTTAAACCTGTTGCAGCGGCAGCACCGACTTGCTTTGTAGCACCGGTGCGCAAGTTTAGGGAAAGCAAATGCGACCGGGGATATGAGAAGTGAGATAGCCAAAGCATGAGTAGATGATTCCGTTAGACGCGTAGAAGCAGGAGGTAGGCACGTGTTGTGACGTAGCAAGAGTCACCAAGCTGAGTCATTACTATTCACACTTTGCATTTTGTATTATAGGTATAATATATTTTGTCGCACAGATTATTGTTACTTTAAACAAAGAACTAGCTGGTTAACACCCGTTAGTTTTTAGCCTTGGGATCGTGTTGGAAAACGTATATCACAGAAAAAAGATTGATTACCCGGATTCTTGATTCATTTGGTTTGGGCTAGCTGGTCACAGCTAACCAATGACGACAAATGTCAAATTCAGTGGCAGTTCTATGTAGGGCAGAGGGGTATCCCGGATACCCATGAACTGACCCACATAGTGTAAAAAGAAAAACAAATTTGCGTTTTAGATACGCCGTCGTCTGTTCCAAAAATGACTCTCGCAAACCTAGGTTTTCGGAGCTGCATTCGTGTCTGCAAGTTGTGCGAGCGACACATTGGTTTAAACAAATTTGGAGATCCGCCACTGGTCAAATTCATTATACAAGTTGTATGTTATTATTTGAATTTCGAACAAAATACAAATTTTTAAGAAATGAATGCCAACTTTGCATATTTTGCCTCAAAAGAAGATAAAACTTACAATCACAGTCTAGCTAATTGGCAGGATTAACAGTAAACATGGTCTGAATTATGGTAAGAATAAACAGTGATATCCCAGCAAGTAGAGCAATGAAATTCCATGGATTGTTGAAATAAGTACGCCTCAAGGACGCGATATTTTTGGCCCAGTAACCATTGTAGTGGCGATTCAATTCCGTCCACTGCTCATGGTAAAAAAAATCTCTATAGGCAACTTCTTTGCATATGCTATTTATCATATCTGCAGCCTCTTGGTTTGAGCCAATATGGTTAACAAGGACTTTTGATTCTACCAACTTGGCAATATCCTGTTCAGTATCAATTAGCATATCCATTGCAATGGCATATGATGTAACATATTGAATTACACCCCGAGACAACTGCTCATACGCAATGAGGTTTCTTAAAACCAACTCCGTGAAATCATTAATATCCAATTCTGGCATTATGAGAGTAGGCTTACCCCAAGAACAAGAAAAGCATGGCAACCTGCGCGATTTCACTTCCATCACCAATGGCCAAACTGTATCTCGGGCGCGCTTAAAGTTCACACCTGCCCTGTCCAGTTCTATTGCCGACGGAAATCTTGAAATTGATAATTCTGATGAGTGGACATCTTTGTACTCGTAACACTCATGCAGAAGGCCAAGGATATGATGATGACGGGTATCTGAGTTGAAAGTGCTCTTAAGCTTGTGTTCCTTAAATGGATTTACAAGTTCTAGAATTGAGTGGATAACGTTAATAAGAGAGACACTTTGATCAAACTTAGCAATAGTGCACTCAAAAATATCTTCAAGAACAAAGAAGGGGATTTGATTTTCTAGCAGCAGGAGGTCATACATTGTAAACTGGACAAACATCATGTTTTCCAAGTTTGGTTTTTCCTCTTTTTTAATCCTGTACAAGAATTCGAGTATGAAACAACCATCCATAACCATCATTTTGGTAAGTTCGGTGTTATTCTCAAATATTGTATCAGCATAGCAACACCTGATTCTTTTGATTGAAGCTTTCACCTTCTCAGCACATGCTTGCAACGTTTCCTCTTGTGTGGAATTTAAACGGCCAAATAGATTCAATACATGAGCGACTTTTTCGTCTTCATTTGCTTGCAGGTTTTCATCTTCTCTGTGCACAGGTCCAATTGAGACCATCCGAGGTTTGAAAGAACCTGGGTTGTGATCTTTAAGGGTACTAGGAACCATGTAAATAGATGGTGAATTCTCTCTATCCTGATTTCCTCCCTTTTTTAAAAGTTCAACAAGACTTTGGATGGTAATATGAACATCAACATCCTCAAATCCCAAATTAAGTTCCTGTGCAATAAATAGGAAACAATATGATTTCTCCACATCTAACAAAAAGAAAAAGCTGGAAAGTCACTGCTATAAACCGGCACTACATTATCAGTTAATATAAAAATAAAAAATTTAACAGATCAGGTCAAGTTGAACCCACCATCTTATAATGTTGCCTCATTTTAGTACTAATACAACTAAATTTGAATATCTCAACAGAAGTATAATTTGACAGTAATTACCTTCTTTGATCCTTGATATTCGGTTTTCAGGAGCGACCATGCATGTTTGGCCGAAGCAGCAGCGGCTATTTTTGGAAAAACTGATTTATCCAATGCTTGTTGGATGAAGAATAGAGCTTTGGCGTCTTGCTCTTGGTTGTCCATTTGAAGAACCTTGTCATCACTTGGTTCCACAAAGTCCCAAAGGCCCTCAGACTTAAAAAGTGTCTTCATCTTGATGCTCCAGAATTCATAAGACTCCCCCTTGTGGAAGACAGGTATTTGTTGTTGCCTTACATAAAGACTGCTTGACTTTGAAAACATATTTAAAAAACAATGAGGCCTGAACGAAGGGATACCAAGATTGTTGGATTGTATGACAACTGAAAATAATTGGATTTAAATTAGTTTCCTGATGTGAAGAAAACATTGGAAAGCTGATGATTATCAGTGTAAAAAGGACGGCTATAGAGAATAAATAGAAACTACAACATATGTTAAAATATAGTTACCGATTAGCAACAATATCTATTTTTTTAATTATCAGAAATTGTCAAACTCCAATGAAATCGAATAAGACATGCTTTTCTATACATTCATTACATTGTATCGCAACGTGCTTTCATTGAAATACTTATGTTTTACCTGAGCTTCAGAATCAGAAACCAGAAGTCAGAAAACAAAATCTAACTGCACAGGGTGATCTGAGTGATCCAGAAACGGCACCAGCTAAATTCAGCGGTGGTCCACGCGCCAGCGCATGGTGGACAATGGCCTTCATGTTGATCTAAGCATATATATATATATATATCTAACACTACACATGAGAGGTGGTAGGATCTAAGCATTGATAACCTTTATGTTGAGGACTATATATTATAGACGATAAAATTGAAAAATACACTTCTTAAAGAATAACTTGTGACGAGTGTAGTTTGAAGATACGGAAAATCCCAATACCCAAAAGTGTGAAAATGTGCATTGGGTGCTGCTTGTTGAAAAATACGCTAAAAGGAGACTTATATTGGGCAAGATTCCGGCCATATCACAATCTAAATCTGTGAATTCCGGTCCAGTCCGAACAACAAAAACTGGTGTGAAACATCCAAAGATGGCATGGAACCACTGTAAACCAACATAAAACATGTCTAAAACCCCAAAAAATGGTTTGGTTACAATGTGCGCGCTTAAAAAGGCTCAAGTCTCACCCTATATATGCGTCTAGCACCTTCAGCTACCAAGCATAAACCTCTTATACATGAATAGATCTAGCAACCAGATGGCATACTTGATTAATGCTATTGATAAATAAAGAAATATTATTATACTTTAATGTTGATTGGAAGTTCTTTTACCCAACTCATCTCCATATCTAATTATTTGGATCTAAAATATTCAAAAGCACTCTAATCAATATCAACCCAAACAAAAGCTGTCCATGACTTATTATGTGATATTCTTCTAAAACAGTTGAACACATAAATCACAGGCTAAATGAGATCGCAACCTTATAATAAAAAAATAATTTATTTTACTGTGAAGCATAGCTTCTTGAGGGAAAATGCAAGGCACCAGTAGACAATGAAAATAAGAATATAGGCTAAATAGCTACGGATTTTTCACACTGAAGTAAGCTGAAAATCACAAATTCGGATTTGACAGATTTAACGACATTAGGGGATTGCATAATTATAAACGAGGTTAGATTTACCAGTTAGCAGATTCAACAAGTCTGCCCAGAAGCTACGAAGTGAGAGGACCGTCGGACTATGGTCAGAGGAGAGCGAGGGTGGACGAACGGTCGGTCGTTCGGTTTTCTGAGGTAGAGCGAGATGCTTAGTCGTTACTCAAAGAACTTCACTTACAACTTTTGTTACCATATATTTTGAACTCCGAACGTTCTCAAAATGAAGGAAAGATATAAAATTTAAAAAATCTGTATATATTGTGAATAAGAGAGAGAAATATAGATATAAAAAATATTATTTAATTGAATACGAGAGAGAAAAATATAATGATAAATATATAAAAATATATTATTTAATTGGATAAAAGAGGAAAAATGTAATTATAAGAATATAAGAAAATATTATTTAATTGAATAAAAAAGATAAAATGTAATGATTTTTAATGAATTATGGAGATGAAAATGAAGAATGAGATGTAGCTTCTCTAAATTTTATGTGAATGTATTACCTGTATTATAAAGATTTATTGAAAGTGGTTGTGAGTGGAGGGATATAGAGAAAATGATAGAATCTATATGTATAGAGAATATGATAGTAATTATGTAAATTGAATAGGAGAGTGAAAATGTAGTGATTTGAAAAAAGTAATATTTTATTGAATATGATAGTGGTTGTGAGTAGAGAACAGAGAAAAAAAATAATGATAAAGATATTAAAAATTATTATTTAATTGAATATGAGAGAGAAAAAATAATGATTTTTAGTAATGTATAAAGATGAACATAAAGAAGCTACTGTGAATGCTCTTATAGTATCTAGTCTCGGGAAGGATCATGAATGAAAGAATTATTTGGAGATTCAAAAAATTAAAATTTAATAAACTTTAAATATTTTTTATTTTTTCTTACGTTATTATTTTTTAGAACGAATTACATCACTGGATCACAAATTTTCACATAAGTCACTAAAGCGAGTAAATGAAGATCAAAATGTAGTATGTTCTGTATATGATGAATGTGACATTATTTAACCTTGGATCTTAAATTAAATAAATCTCAAAGGTTTAAATCGTGTCATTTTAATGTGCGTATGAATGTACTATAGGAAGTCTTTGACTTGATATAATACACCATAGGTATCTAGGACTTAGTGTAATTCAGTGATGACATGCTTAATGTACCAAAACATGATAAATTGCATTAACTGAAAAGGTGAAAAGGTTTTAAGATTGAGCTTAAGCGGATATAATACTAGCAATCAGTCAATATGTTTTACTAAAATTAGCATCAAGAAGAGTTTTGACTGGCTTGAGAAAGGTTTGATCCCAGACTAATATGTCTTCAGTCATTTAAATAGAAATTACAAAGGTGGGTTTAACGGCCTCAGGGTTATCAGGTAATGAGAGTTAGTGGGTTTTCACGTTGTTCTCGAACTGTTGCATCGGTCTTCAAGTTTCCGGCGTGTGATTGATTTTTCTTCGTGTGTGCGTGCTATAAATATCTTGCTCATCTTATCATCAATCATTTACAGTGCTAATCTTGTCTATCAAGGTATTTGCAGGTCCTTTTATATTCGGTTCGAGGAATGAGAAAGTTAACCAACTCGGACTTTGGGATTGAAAATGTGGCTATTGAGGAGCTGATTACTCATTCAGCTATGGTTGGAGAAGAGGACGATATTCAAATTCTTGATTCACCAAGTCAGGAAAAGGGTAGAGGCGATGAAAATTTTTAGTTTGATATTGAGGAAGAACTTGAGGAACAGAAGGCTGAGCAGTAGAATTTGTTAACTACTGATAATCTTCGTGTGTTATTGTAGTCTGTTTAATGAATTGTGGGAAATCCTCCTCCTGCAACTTCAGTTTCTGAACAGGAAACACTTGTAGATGTGGAAGTCGATTTGAGGCCGAGAAAGAGAAGAAGAAGGGATCCGAGATCGGGCATTGTCATTCTTGAATCAGGTGTCTGAACCAGTTGTTGCTGAAAATCCGATTGTTACTAAACGGAGAGCTACAGAGGAACCGATTATCTCTGAACAAATTAGTACAGAACCAATCATTTAATCTAGGAGTTCTACTAGTGGATCTTCGTCTAGTCAACAACAGGTTGAAGATATTGACTATGATGTGTTTTTGACACAAGATCCGGAAGTGATTATAGTTTTGGTGTTTCTAGGTAAAGAATGGGCGATCTCGAGTTATTATGTGTTCGGATATGGTTCTCAAGATAGTTAGTATTTTCGGTTTAGTTGTTGCCTGTTGGTGTTGAGTCCATGGGCCGAAAGTCTATTATATGACAGGTGGTATATAAACTTGATTTAGTTCATTTGTTAGGTTTAGAGTTTACATTTTAGGGTTTATTCTCTTTCAAGTTTTTGGTCCCTCTTGTAATCTTCGAGTACCAGTCGGTTCATATAAACCGAGTGCTCTTGATTAATATATTGAGTTCATTTCATCTGTTCGGGTTCTTAATCGTATTCTTGCACACACATGATAGCATTCCGCACTCTCACGCGTGTTTTATTGATCGATATCAGTTTTAGATCCTTATTAGGGACTAACACGGTTAACCAGTTTCAGTGCGACTGGTTAAACTTGTTTTCGTGTTTCCCGCTTTGTTTGAACTCTCTTTTGCGCGTGGTTTTTTGCCTATGCTCACGATTTTACATTTCCAATCTAACCCTATTGGTTTCACCTGTTGAATACAAGTTGAGATTTAGGATCCATCAAACACTTCATAGATTTACGCGTATCTTTCAAACCGTCGCTCGTACCCCAATGTCGCATACACTCACACGATTCTAATCACATACACAAACATGATAATAGTTTTTGTATTACCTTAATATCAAGTTATATTATCGTAACGTTAACAATCTTAGGCTCGGGATCTATCCAATTATCTCGGTGCGTTTATCGAGGCATCATAGGTTTTCCTTTTATCGAAACATTACTACCATAAGCATCTAGGTCATGCCTTATTTGAAAATCGGGTGTTACAAGTCTACCCCCCTTAAAATGGTTTCGTCCCCAAAACCTCTTCAGCATCAAACAACTATGGGTAACTTTTTCTCATTTCTTCCTCGGGTTGTTATGTGACTTTTGACCCTTTCTAATGCTTCCATTGTACTTTCACTAATTTGAAGAATTTATTTCTGAGACTTTTCTCATCATGGTCAACAATAGCCACTGACTCTCCAACATAATTTAATTTAACTCATCATATGGTACATGTGAGGTTTCATTTGCCAGGCATTTACATAGATACTACACATGAAATGTCGGGTGTATGTCATTCAATTCTTCTGGCAGTTCCAACTTATATGCTACCTCACCTACTCTTTCCAAAATCTCAAATGGTCCGATGTACTTCGGACTCAACTTTCCTCTCTTTCTAAATCGAATAAGAGCTTTCCATGGAGATCATTTCAACAACACATAACCTCCAACATTAAATTCAAACGATCTTCTTTTCTTATCAACATAAGATTCCTACCAATCCTTAATCACCCGTATGGATTCATACTGTTTAGCTTTACGTAGTAGGTTAGTAATGAATCCAAGGTGATCTTTTCACTTTTCACGTTTTCTTCTTTCAACACCTCTTGTTATTGTGTCATTAATTCTTTCATTTCTCGAAGGACTTAGCCGATATGGAAACTTCGCAACATACTTAATTACCGGTATTAATTTAATCATAATTTCCATTTCTTGACGTGGAAGTAAGTCGGTCAGGTATTTTTGGAAAAGACATTACTGAACTGACATACAACGGGCACATCTTGGTCTAATCATTATTCATTCTTGCCATCTTTGTAGTCTTGCCTATAATGGTTTCTACTTTGAGAGCTTTACTCAAGATTATCTAAATGACATAGAGCTTCTACTAGCACGAAGTCAAATAAATATACTAGCAGGCACATTAATAATAAGGAATGTACCTGAACTATCATCTGGCTCTATTCTAGCCTCTTACGTAGTCATGGTGAAAGCTCGGGTTTCGGCACCTCCACTGTCTTTATTTCCGTCTTGCTTTGAAGTATTCCCGTCTTTCTTAACTTTGGGCAGTCCAACCTTATGTGCCCTTTCCTTCCACATTCATAACAGGTGAATTATTTTCTTTGGGGACACTTCATGGCAATGTATCCCGACTCTCCGCAATTATAACAGTTGAGAGTGTCTTTTGAACTCAATGTCTTCATACGACAATCTCCTTCATGAAATCTATCGCAAGTAAGGAATTTTTCCTTATAGTTTCCCTCAGATCTCTTCATCGATCCATCACCCTCTTTCTGTGAATCCTTAATGGTCTCGGATCATTTCCTTTTAGTATTTTCAGGTCTACCACCAATCCTGTACTCATCATCATAGATTGCAGCACTCAACTCATAACTGCCTTAAATGTGTGAGGTGTTGCAGTCCTTGCCACTTTCCTTACTTCTATAGGAAGAGCCTGGAGATACTTCTTAATCCTCTTTTCTTTAGTATTAACGAGATCCAGTACTAATCGGGACAATTCATTAAATCTTGTCGTGAATTCTCGATGAGTCATCGTTCCAGGTTCTAACCTTATAAATTCAACTTCCAATTTATGAACTTCACCACTAGAACAAAATTTCTCCATGACCATCCTTTTCAAATCAGTCCATCGGAGACATGCAACCACTTGGTATCCCCATGCTTGTCAGGCGGTTTCCCACCAATATAGTGCTTCAAACATAAAAGAGTGGGCATCAAACATTACTTCCTATACGCACCGCACATACTGATTCTAGTTACTACATCCATTTCTTGGACCCTCTCGACAGTTCCAACAGCGTCCTTCTTTGTGACAACTGGCCTTTTTCCGACAGTTGACCGACGACTTTCCGACCATTGACTATACGTATTCCGGCGGTACGCC
>WOUH02000014.1:2766007-2779538 GCA_009936405.2 Stevia rebaudiana
CTTTTTTTTTAAAGAAAATTATTTATTACTTTTCGCGACAACTAGTTGTCGGGATTGGTGATACATATACCGACAACGTATATCCCGACAACCTCCCTGACTTGTCCCGTTAACACTTAACCGATGACACTTTTCCCGACAAATAGTTGTCGGGAAAACCTTTGCCGACAACTAGTTGTCGGGAAAAGTCTCCGCCTGGTTGTCGTCAAAACTCACGTTTGTTGTAGTGCTAGTGTATAGTTTTTTAAACTTTTTATTTAATAGTTTTTTTTCTCTAAATTAGATTAAACTCTCTCTCTTATAGATTTGGTTCAGAGCCTATTCTGTATCACTTCAAGTTATACTGCATGTTCACTTTATCTTCGTAACATAACAAAACCAATAAAATATTATGACGAAATATAGGCCTAGATTTTTTTCTTTAACTTGTTTATCATTACTTAACTTGTATTTTGTTTAAAAACCAATATATGTTAATTTATGTGGTACACTATTAGATGGTCCTGAAAGTTTAAGGTCACATCAACCCGCTATTAAAACCAAACTGAGACCAAATTCAAGTAACGCCTAAGTTCGGCTTTAATTTCACTAACGGTCATTATAGCTAACAGAAATAAAAACGTTTTAACAAGCTAGCTCACTATATAGTTTAAACCAATCAAACAAAGATCGTAAACACTCCTTACTAAAATCATACATCTTATCTAGTATAAACCAATTAAATAAAGACCCTAAACAATCCCTTACTAAAATCATACCTTATATCTAGTATAAAACAATTAAAGACTGTGAACACTCCCTTACTAAATTCATACCTCTTGGTTGTCTTTAGTAGATATGACAACAAAATTGGCAACTTATTAGGGAATCTTTAAGCGTGTTTGGGATATTAATATTTTTTGGTATGAATCAATTTCTTGTTTAAAAGAATAATATATATATAATAGAAGTACGAAATTTGTACTTATCTTTGGGTATTATTGGAATTGTGGATTAGGAATAGATAAGGTGCCTCGAGCCTTGTAATTAACTTAAGTTAATGGAATTTGATTATTTGATTTGGATTTGGACAATAATCATGTGCCCTCCACCGCTGCCTATGTAGGTTCATGAACTCCCCCGTTCACATTGCTTTGTCTCATTTTCTTAATACAAAAATCTTAGTTATTAATCTAGTGTTTTTATTTTATTAAAATACATGTAAAAAGAATAAAATGTCTGTCGAATTTTGTCCAAAAAATGATAAAGCCTTTTAACAGATTACTACTGCTTTAAAGAAGGGCTCTAAAGCTTACCTTTAATAAAATACATATAATAACTGTAACCCGTATCTTTTATGTCATAGAAATAGTAACATGCTTGGTAGTGATTAGTGATTACTAACATACCTTAAATCTATATAGCGTATGGATTAAACATCTTACGTCATAATAAATAGTGAAAACCAAGTTCAAGGAGTCTGGCTATCACGAAAACAATGCACCATGATGCAGGAGATCTTGTGGATTTTCCAACGATTTCTTTGAAGGATTTAATCTTAAATTATAAAGTGCGTCAAAGTTTAAGGGTCGTTTCCGTAAAGTTTTATTTAAGTAATGTTTATTTTGGTAATTAGGTTAACTTAACTTGTTGATCAAGTTTGTTAAAATCTATAAATAGGAATCCGAGTTAGTAGTGTTGATTATTCCTTTTCATTGTAAGTTCGTTTGATTATTGAATAGAAAGAAAGAGTCGGGTTGTCTTCCAAATCTCGTGTTCGTTTGTACGTCTGAATCGTTCATTTAGAACTGTCTGGGCCAACACTCTTAAGGTGGTGAATCGGATTAAATATTTTCGGGAATCTGGACCTGGCATGGGAACAACCCGGGTCGCTTAGTAACAAAATTATATCGGGAATGGATTAATAAAGCTCATGATGCCCTTCCCTCCAAGAACATCACATGGTTAAATTGGATACCCTCAAAGCTATTATGTTTTGTTTGGAGATTATTTCATAATCGTATCCCCGTAGCTACCAACCTTGCCATTCGTAGAGTTAATATGCCGTCTCTAGCCCCTTTTGTTTTGACCCCTTTAATTTTCATCCTATTAACTTTTTACTAATATAATTTTTTATGACTTTAGTATGTTAATTTTATTTAAAAAACCCAAAACATAACACATTTGGAATCACAATTTTCATTTCCTTAAATTTTTATAGGTTGAAAACACCAAAAATTAAAGAAGTTTCTTTTAATCATGGCAATGATTTATTATGGGCCTTTGTTATGCAAAGACGGTCCACTACCATCATCCTCGTCAGTAGCAATGATATCATTATTCATTAGGATTTAGGACAACTTTATACACGACATAGAACACAGCATGAACATGAGATCAATTATGTTTGAGATCGACTTATATAGCGTATTTATTAAAGTGATCATCTGAATATGATACGTTTAAAAAATGCGTTAAAAGAAACATAATAATTTTATGACAAATTGAATTTTAATAATCTAAATTATGACACATTGGCTAATAATAATTCGAACTATCACTTTGGTCAAGAAACAATCTAAACTATTACTTTGTTTGTCAGAAGCAATCCCATAAGCACATTTATAAATGATTTTCATATGAATTCCTCTCAATTTCTATCAAAATGATAATTATAATTGAATTACAAATACATATGAGCAAAATCAAGTAAAAATCATTGGTAAATCAAGTGAAAATTATGATAATTTTGCTTATGAGATTGTTATCGACGAACAAAGTGATGGTTGATATTATTTTTTGTCAAAGTGATAGCTCGAATTATTATTAGTCTATATGTAATATTTGGATTATTAGAATCCAAATTGCCAAATTTTAATAACTTTTTTATATCTTTACAACAATATCATTGAACCCTATACCATGTGAGCTAGTATCACAGTGACAAATTTATGACAACCTACTCACTTCTCAGTTCTCTAATATTTTGTAGGATTATTTCAACAGATTAAAAATTTAGTAGGATTATTATGGGACACAAATGGAATAAAAAAACAAACTGAAATGATTTTATACAATATACTAACGAATGAATATTTCGTGGTATTCAAAGATCAGTTAAAAGGAAGGGTAAGTTGTTAATCTGCAGATATAATATGTAAGGCTACTTTATCTCTACGTGAAATTTCTGGAGTCTAAACTGCATTAAAAAAACAAAGTTATCGCGATCAAACCTGACCCAAACAACCATCCAAGTTGACCTGTATGACCACCGATGCTTCCGGAGCTTTTTATTGCTGAAGTTGGGGTTGGAGGAGCAGTTCCAGCCTCTGGGAGGTTACATGCTCCAAATGTCATGTTTGGCTGCATATTAACAAAAATTAAATATTTGTGGTGGTTTTTTTGTTATTACATTTATTAATTTACCCGTTACCAACCAACCCAACTTGTCATGATTTGAGAGTCCATCTTGAAAATGGGTCTTTTCGGTTTTGTTTTATCTCCAATAGGTCAAACAAAAAATCACTAAAACAGATGCATACTACCTCCTAAATTATAAATTCAGATCAATACTTTATACTTTAATGTAATGTTTTGGTAATCATAAGTTCATAACTAATACAAGATTATTTATTGAAGAAGATGAATGTCATTACTATAGCAATATACTTTTGGCGTGGTCTATTTTGGTATTTGTAACTTTCTGATTTTTTTATAATTATTAGTTTCTAGAACGATTTACTCAGGTAATCAAAGTTTTCTATACCCCTGCAAGGTTCAATAGTGGGTTTATAAAAATATTAAATACAAGATTGAAGAAAGTTATCATTACCAAAACAAATCATAGCCAAACCATATTTATAATTTTATGACATTTGACCCAGAAAATGGACAAAAACCGTTTGTGGGTCTAACCCGACCCGACCCAGCTCATTTCAACTCAAACCAAAAGTGAATCGTTACCTAACCCACCCATATTATCTAGAGGTAGAAATTTCATCGTCACTTCGTTATGCAAGTTACAAAAAATGAGTTTAAAGAGGAATGGTCAAATGTGTAAGTCATTTTGTTCAAAAAATATTATTTTATAATTTTGTTATGATATTGTTTTAGTAATCAAATTCGATGTAAAGAGCAAAGTTGAGAGACTTATGTTTGAATTTAGCAAAAGTCTATAGCTTTTTTTTTTGGCAAATGCCCAAATAAATTGTTTATGGGTCAACCCAACCATGACCAACTGACCCACTTCGGCTCGAACCGACGAACAACCTATGTTACGTATAAATGTTGCATACCCTGCATGCTGCAATGGTGTTACAACCACAAACCAGCTGACCATTAGCCATATCTACAGCAGCAGGTGCACCACCACCATTACTCCTCTGCAAAATTTCAAATAATTTATTTCAAATGAAGAAACTGAATCCATACATATATGATGTATTATATCAATTAATAATGGATTAAAAAACACCAACCAACAGTGTGATTAATAATAATAATAATAATAATACCTTGTAAAAGTCAACAGCAATGAAGTTAGGCCAACGTTTACCAGCAACATCATGACACGTGTTCAACATGCTTATTAACGGGTCTGAATTGTGCTTGCAAGCTTGGGTAATATCAGGGGTATCTGGGAAATAGTTCATTAAAACCAGTGATCTTGATGTAGTGTTCATTGCTGCTGACTCAGCACGTTTAGGGCATAAACCACTTTTCATCCCGTCTGTTCCATCTGTGTAATTTCAGAGTTTTTTTTATCAGAAATGGTAACCATACTTTCATTTGTTACACAAATATAAAAGGGAAATTTGCATTAAGATGTAACTAGCTAATATTGCTTAATTATTATTTTGAAGTAACACCTTTTTCTGTACAAGAAATTCTCAAATTTATTGATTTATGGTGATCTTTAGCCTTGACAGCAGGCAATTCAAATCACACCATTGGAGCCATGGAAAAAAAGTAAGTTATTGCTGGTGTTTAACAATAACTTCAAAACTTTTAGGGCTTTAACTGAAAAATTATAAAAAGATTTTGTTATAACTTTTAAGAGTCATTGAACTTGTGTCATCAGGGCACATGTTAAGAACCATTTGATGAACATAAGTTTCATTTTTAAATCTTCATTAAAATTAATTGTAAAGGATTTTTTGAAGTAGGGTCTTATATAAGCAAGGGCTTAACTATTGTAACAAAAAGATTAAGAAAAAATATAAAATTACCTATAATGGCTCTTAGCATGTGCTCTTAGGGTACAAGTAAGACAAAAACTTGTAGTTGTTTAACTGTTTAAGGGTTTTTATTAAAAAGTTGAAAGTTTGAGGCTTTTCTTCCAGAAAAAACAAATGCTGGTTGATGGAAATAGGATTTGGATGAACTTCATATACAGTTTAAAATTACATATAATGTATATCCTTTTATATTCTGTAACATCTTATTTAGACATTCAATATTATATTTATCCTTTTATATTCTGTAACACTGTTTCCCTGATTAAAAGAACAGAAAGACAGTGTTATTACTGTGGATCATATCAACACATGATGATCTCTTTGTTAACTTAGTATATATAACTGACTTTATATTAGTTACTGTTGAATTGGTAAATATGACATTAGTCTTTTGAATAGGTAAATACAATATATGAAATTTTAGAACTTTTAAAAAAATATATAATATATATGTCAACTTACATTGGTTTTCAACCAAATACTTCCACTCATATGCAATCCCTTCAGTAGCCTGTTTATTAGATTTAGATGTGAAAACTACCAAACGGTGATTTTGGCGGACCATGGAGTCAACCGTGGGCCAGTCCTTACCATCACCTGGCATTTGGGCTGCTGGAAACCAGTATTTCATCAGACCGGAAGCATTGAAGACATTGGTTAGACCCTTTGGTGAGGTCACATAATCTTCAATGATTATGGTTATGATTTCAGTTGGATTCTTTTCTAGAAAGAATCTAACCTCTTTCAGAACACTAATAGCAGGTTGCTGGAAAAAAAAATGTCATTAGTGATTCTATAAACAGGCAACAAACACTCTGCTAAAACAGATTGTGTAGGGGTGTACAAAATAATCGAAACACGAAAAAATCCAAAGCCCGGATCGTATACGAAATCTTATCCGGGTTATTTGGATAGGTTCGGTTCGGTTCGGATAATCTAATTCTAGATCCGAGTCGGGTTTCGGGTAGACAAAAAACTTGCTTGTTTCAATCGGGTATTCAAATTCAGCCCAATTATACCCGGTTTATTAGGGTTAATCGGATTTAAAAAATAAATTTTGGTAATATGATTTTAGATCTGGCCGGGTTTCAGGTGGACAAAAACTTGCTTGTTTGGGTCGGATATTCGAATACAACCTAAATATATTCATATTTGGGTTAATCGGATATAAAAAATATCAATGTTTTTCAAGTCAGATAATATGATTTTAGGTTCGGGTCGGGTTTCGAATGGTGTCACAAAATTATAAAATCTAAATGAACACCCCTATCCTATGTGTGGGCAGGCTGGTAACGGGTCAAAAATCAAAATGGGTTGGGGACATGTAGACTTTTTATGTGTGGGTCAAATAGGTCGGGCCGGGTTAGCCCAACTCACTAACTTTATTTCCTTTTAAAAACAAAGTAGACTTTTAATTAGAATAATTACTCAGATGGTCCCTACGGTTTGCTAAAATTTCACTTTTGGTTGCTAGGTATAGAAAATTACTCTTATGGTCCCAATATTTGACATGTTATAACACATTTGGTCCTGAAGGCTTAAGTTTGGACCCAAATATGTTAATAGCAGGTGTGAGCCATAAGACCAAATGTGTTATAAAGCGCCAAACGTTTGGGACCATGAGAGTAACTTTAAATACTGAGGACCAAAAGAGGGATTATCATCAAAAAATACAACCCAAATAACCTAACTGGGGCCTCTACTTTGTCTTATTTTAGGTATTAATACACTTAGACACCAATATTTTAGGTATAATACCCATTTTGTGGAAATAATTTCTAATTTTAAAAAACATACCCTCATACATAATATCCTTTATTGTTCAACATTCCCAAACACACCCTAAATTTGAAAAAAATCTAATTGATGTAAGATATAGGAATTACTTACAAAAGCTGTGTAGTTAAAGCATCTGCCGCCAAAGGAATGACATAACCAAATGTCATTCTCAAAGTCATACATATCAAGCATCAGCCCTCTCACACCATTCTGTGAAAGAATCAGATTGTGAAATGATATTTATAAATTTTATGCTTTCCAAAACTAACCAAATATGTTCAATAATATGTCTACATTTGGAACAGCATATCAAATCAAAGTTTGTTGTGTAGTAGTTGAATTAATACATGTACTAACATTTTTATTTCAGAATTTAAGTTACTGAATTTAAAGGCTAAAAGAGTACATTTGTTGTTCAAAAAATAAATCTATGTTTATCATCTATTTCTGAAGGCTTCCTGTTTACGAATATTTCAAGGCTAAATGGTTGAACTTGTCCTTCAAAACATATACGCTTTCTAAAGTAAACATATACTCTTTCTAAAGTAAATAAGCATAAACAACACTGTGTTTACATGTAGATTCGCATATTAAATCAGAGTGGTTGTGTAGTAGTTGATGTTTTGACAAATTTAGCTACAATAAGCTGGAAATTATGTATGCATGGTTTAGGATTATTATATATTCAACAACCACCAACTGTTTAATGATCAATTTCTTGAAATTGTGAAAATTTAGGTTTTCAAAATTTGTTAATAAAAATGAACTTCGTATTTGGGGTAAAAAATATTAAAATAAACATTTGGCTGCTGGAGAGTAACAGAATCCCTTGAAGAAAATAAAAATATGTGTAGATGACTATTAGTGAGATTCTTTACAAGCTGTTCTAATTTAATATACGGTCATACCAATATACCATCACATAATTTCCAACTAGTTCTTTAACTTTTAACTCGATATATTTTATTGTGGTGTAGACTGCAGTGAGTCAACTTTGTGCCAAATAAAGAAATGGCTACCACATCATAAATAGCATATTATCTTAAGCATCCTTGTATAATGAATATTTTATTCAAGACTTTCCAACTACTTCACCCATTGGAAATTATCTAACAAAGAACACCATTAGCAATTATGCATTTTCTCTATACACTCCATCCAACATGTGAAAGAATATTTACCATCTCATTCATCATAGTCCCATGTGGTTGGTAGGTGCATACTAATATAAATTCAACTACATAAATTTTTTACCATAATGTTAACATTAATGTATGATTTTCAGTCATGTTTTATGTCATTATTCAGTTGCCCACAAGTTATTTTTGTAAGAACTAAGAATCAATTATGTTGATTTCAAATTCCACAAGGTTTACTTCAACTTTGAGACGTAATAATTATTTTTAAACAATATGTTTCCCTCCAATGTACAATTTCAACATTTGGTTAAACATCAAGCATTTTTATATATAAGCATGTTATGCAAGACGTTGCAATTTCATGCGAAAGAAATACATCTCACTTTCAAATAGTTCATAGCAGTAATCTCGCTTTATAGGCAAAATAAGTGGCTATAATTGTTATTTGGTTGTGTTTTTTACACCATAACTTATCCAAAAACAAAATAACCTAAACTAGAGAACACAAATAACTTAATTACACAACAACAAACAAGTTAATATACCCATAAACCATCTTAGGCTTCAATACCACCATAAAATTACATCGCTACATGGAGCAGATGCATTTCATTTAAACTGTTCTGAAGTTAAAACTTGAAAAACCTAGTTTAATGCATGGTAAAGATTTGTTTGTAGCTTGTAAGCCCTAAATTGTATCCTTGTCGATGATATAGAGTCCATTGCTAATTAATCATATAAACTTTCCTCATTGTACTAAAAGACAAGATATGCCCAAAAAAAAAACCTTAAATCCCTAAATTACTCTTGAATTTCGTAGTTGAACATCGAAGTTCAAAATATACTTCTTCTTGGGAACGACGATTAAAAGCAACAAAACCTATTCAGAATCATCACTATCACATACAAGTGAAACGATAAATGCTTACATCGAGTTGAGAACTAACAGAATCCTGCTGATTCGTCGGAGCTAGAACAATGGAACCGGTAGCCGATTTCTCTCCTAATTTAGCGAACGAATTATGCGTCGTTAACCACGAGTACCGATTGAACGGTAATCCTTTCGCCTGCACTCACTCCAAATCACATCGAACACAAATTCAGACCTAATCTTAACACACACACACATCCTCATACTCATAAACACAGAGACACACAAAATACCTTAGAAAACGGATTGAGGGGTTGAAGGCGAGTACACCGAGGGCGAACATTGCCGTCTGCAACACAAGCCTCACAATGTAACCCTGCGTCACAATTGCTATTATCTACGCACGTTTCTCCTTCCTGAAATATCAACAAAATACAGACATGAACGATACCTTCGAAAACCTTCAACAATCATAAGTTCATCACACATTTGAGAATTACAAAATTCAAAATCTACCTTGAGTGCTGAAGCATATGTGAACAGAACAACCGTGGCGAAGAAGATTGCGAATAACACATTGCATCCACATTTCTGCAAAACAAAAAATCAAGTTGCGTGTTTAGCTCGTTGTTGATGAAAATAAAGGTTAACAATAACGATGGGGAAATAGAATCCTTGCCGCCATTGATGATCTTAAATGGATTTTGAGGGAGCACAGAGAGAATGGGATAAATGTATGTACAGATTTTGGTGAAGAATTATGGAATGTCGGTCTCCAGGTTTTCAAATTGCCGTGCACACTGCAAAGTACCACCCAAACTTCCTTTTATTTACTTTCTTCTTGAAACTTTCAATCGTCATGTTAGCTATTTTATGTAACTTGTAAATTGTTTATTGCTAAAGTCTTTTCATGCTTGCTATTTTAATTTTTATATTACTTGTAAATTGTTTATTGCTAAAGTCTTGCTAGTTTTTATTTAAATTGCTAGTGTTTTAAAAGAAGACTTATCATTAAAAAAACACTCTTATTACTTTTTAGTTTAATATGAGTATCTGAAAATTTTAGTCCTAATCATGAGAATAAAAATGATCTTGAATGCTAAATTGCGACTCTTCTTGATCAAAACGAATATATTAATGCTTCGTTTAAAAGAGATATAAAGTAATTATGTTATGAAACGAGAAACATAATTGTAATGTATGTTGTGTAACTTGATTAGTCTGAAGATCACTTATTTAAAAGTTATACGGGCGCAATCTTTAGTATTGTTAAGAGGAACCTGCAAAGGATTTATTGATTACCTTAGGATTTTATCTTGAATAATATTTACCATTTCAAATAAATTTCAGAAATACTTTAGTATTTATAAATCTATACGATGATACATAACCGACTCATTAGGCGATTAGAAACATGTTTATTATTTGAGACTTGGTTGATTTTTTATGCTCTAAGAAAAGTAAATTGTAATTATGCTATCAGCGGTAATGAAAACATAATATCTATTCTTTATATTGTCTTAAATAAACACCAAATATATATATCATATAAATGTTATAACTTTACATGCATATCATTTTTAATTATGGAAGTATGTGGTTGGAAACAATCAAACAATAAGAGTTTACGAAACGTAACACACTCAATTTGGCCATTTTAAGTCTTCCAAGCAACATTTGCTTGACCGAAAACATGCATTTATATGGACTTTTGCCGGTGGACTAACAAATGTCATGGTGCATGTTGCTACCTCTCAAGTTTCTAGAAGCAACAAACGCAGCCTTAAGTTTTTTAAATAGTTTTATCCCTGTTTGAAATCCATATTAAGTTTTTTTTTTGAACAACCCAATAGGTTTGAGCCTAAAATAATATATTACTTAAAAAACGTCATGTGTGTTTTGGACGCCGATGTCATATATATCCAGATCGGACTTAATCTTTGGGCTTGGGCCAGCATGAAAATTTTTATTAAACAAGAAACTTTTAGTTGGATTTTAGTAAGGGTTATGTACTTATGTTTGTAACTTTTGTATGTTGAACACTCGTAATATCTTTCTATGTAATATATCAGTGGTTATTTACATAATTGTTCATCTGATTCATCAATACATAATTGTAATAAACGAATTCCGCACGTTGTTACAATTGTAAATTCTATATCTCGTTGCTCATACGCTCAATCCGATCCAACACAAGGAGCATACTTGAAACTTTGGGCAACTTTGGTGTGGAACGCAGTAACGGGAGGAATGGATTGTTTGTATCGTCTATGGAGGAGACTAAGACAAAGGGCTAGTCTACTGATCCTATCATTTATCAGAATAATTGTATTGTATTCATTAGTTGATTCCCAACTGATTAAAATGGCACACGCAGAGGAAAAAATTGTGTCAAGAATTTAAACGAATTGGTTGGATTTTCATTTTTCAAGGAAGAAAATGGATGGGTTTCGCATATAAGCAACTAAAGGGGACATTCCAGTTTTAAAGTCATGGACATGGTTACTTTATATAACCCAATTTTAATATTTTGGTGATTACATAGGGATGAGCGTAAAAGCCTTTTTCCAAAATCTTAATAGTTTGTTTTTCTAATTATTTAGGAAATAAATACAATAACCCCATTTGTTGCAATATCGTCCATCCATGTAACGAAATGGAGACACTAACCGCATATGAGGTTCTTTAGGGACATTTCAAGTCTCTAAATATGTGTTTTCTTTGCCAAAACTTGCAGATTCTAAGAAATGATTATGAAAAGTTGTATAGTAGATTTTTTTGTTTTAGTGTAACACTAGTTTATTACATATGAGTTATTAGTTGGCTGCCAACATTAGTTAACATGAAAATTGTCAACAAATCCGATGTGGCAAAAGATATTTTGGTGACCCGACTAGTAAAAATGCCTCTATATAAATAAACGTAGGTCAGGAAATTGTGACCCCAGTAAAAAAAAATCTTGGATCCACCAGTGACGACTGACGGGGGCTACGATTTACATCCGTTCTTAGAATAACTGGATTCTTAGGAAGGTCAACATGTTAGCATGGAGAGTGGGTTTAGATAGACTAAACAACATACGTTTAGTGCATTGATGGCAAAAAAAATTTGGATTCAATCAAACCTATAGGAAGGTCAACATGTTAGCATGGAGAGTGGGTTTAGATAGACTAAACAACATACGTTTAGTGCATTGATGGTAAAAAAAATTTGGATTCAATCAAACCTACGTGCAACGCGTGGTAGCCATCTAGAAACTATTTATCATATTTTTGTTCATGGCCTGGCTCATGCAATATGAGATCTTATTGCTGGTAGGGGTATGTATGGGTCAGTTTGGGTTGGTTTTTGGCTAAACCCAAACTCAAACCCGAAATTTCGATTTTTGTACTTTTAAACTCGTTTGGGTTCGGTTATTTCGGTTTTGGGTTTTGGGTTTTTCGTTTGGGTTTCGGTTTTTTCGGTTTTTGTACTTGGTTGGGTTTGAAATGATTTTACAACTAAAAAAAACATTTAGACAAATAAAAAAAGTCAGTTTATTTGATGAAGAGTAAATATAAGATTCTCCTATTTATAAAAGAAGACTCTTTTCATGTTTTGTTTCATCTTTCAATGAGGGATGAAAGCAAAAGACTCATTCTTCTTTTATAGATAGAGTTTTTCACTATTTTTTACTTAAGTTTCAATGTGGGATCAAGATAAAAGCTACCATATCTTTATTTACTAGTAAACCAAAGTTACATTCGGTTTTTTTTTGTTTTTATTTTCGGCAAACCCAAACCCAACCCAAACCAGTCGGTTTTTTGGAAAAGTTATACCAAACCCGTCGGTTTTGTTTGGGTTCGGTTATTTTAGTTTGAATATTTCGGTTTTTTTGGATTCATGCACACCCCTAATTGCTGGTTAGGTAAAAGTTCAGGCAATATGTGCTTTTGATATCGTTGGAGTGGCACAACTGAACAAGTTGGCTTGAGGGGCAAGGAATTAGAAGAAGGTGATGGAGGTAGTCATTTTAAAAACTGTTTGGTGCTTATGGAAAGCGAGGAATGATCCCGTCTTCAATAACCTTCATCCACAACGACAAAGATAGTTGAAGAAATCAAAGTCTTTGGTTTTCAATGGATTAATTTACTTGCCAAAAAAGTTATCATTATTTTAGATAGGGCCAGCTCAAGCTTTTTTGAGGCCCAAGGCGAAATGAAATTCCAGGGCCCTTTTCCCGGGTTCCATTATTATAAACCCCCCCTCCCCCTCTTTATCTGAATTTGATACCGATGATGATAATTTTAGGACCAATGGTGCTTATTTATTGATTTCGAGTAACAGTTCTGTTTTTACTGCTCTTTTTTTTCAAAACTAATAGATGTGGATTCTCTCTTAGCAACCTACTATGTGTGTTAACATAAGGCTATCAGGTGTGCATATACATATGGGCGTTGCGCGTGACGGTGGCGCCCTCATAACGCCGAAACACCGCCCCACCCCCGGCGTTATGGGGCGTTATGGGCGACGGCGTCGTTGGGGTG
>WOUH02000014.1:2779638-2789781 GCA_009936405.2 Stevia rebaudiana
GTATGTTCATGTTTGTTCGTTTAACTAAACGAACACAGTTTTTTTGTTCGTGTTCGTTCGTTTAATAACTAAACGAATATAAACGAACTTTCCGTCGAACAGTTCATGAACTGTTCGGTTCCTTTACAGGCCTATTCATAATTGCCTTTTTATGTAACGACAAAAATTTGATAATATACAATTTTATGTGATAAAATTGTAGAAAATAAACGGGGTGAGAATAAAATCGTAATAAACTAATAATTCTGAGATTCGCGAGTGTAACAAACAAACACATACCTCGCTGCTCACACACGCATCTGTCACGTAAGCGAACTTTGCTAACGTACGCACTCGCGATTCCAATATCCTCTTCAGTTCTTCTTCGACGCACTCACGATTCCATTCTCTTCTTCTTCATCGCATTTATTAACTTACGCAGGCATCAAAATTAACATTCTCTTCTGCATCTCGTTCTCAACGACGATGGTGAGATGCAGGTGTATGCTACTCTTACTGCCTCTGCTGTTACTTGTTGATATGCAGTTCTCCCCTGCAATGGCGGCTTCAGGTGAATCACGTTACGATTTTGTAATACAACTAGTTTAAGTTTCGTTTACTTAGATTATTATTCGATTTCTGGATTAGAATTGATTAATAGTATTCGCTTTTTGATCAATATCAGATACTATAAATTATGTTCATTTTGTTTATGTTATCGTTCAGAAACTATCAATTTGAGCTGTAATTATGTCTGGTTGTTGATCACCTGAGAGACCTATAGCTACTAATGTTCGCCATTATTTGTTAGAATGTGTAGATTTAGTATTTGAAAACGGTGCACAAGTTACTAATCGATAACAGTTAGAAAATGGTTAAAAAAGGTTATGTAAACTCGGTAGTGCTCAATTTAGGGATTTGAGTCGGTTATCTTGGTCGAATCTGGACATCAGCGGAGCAAGTTTAGGTGTTGGAGAAGATGCCGGGAAGATCTGATAGTTGTACTGTACAAGTTGTAATGCACGTCTGAAATCAGTTCTTCCCGAAGGATTCATGAATGTGAATTTGTGGTGGTTGGTGATTTAGAATAATTTGATGACAATGTTGTTTTTCCAATGGGTTCTACTTTTTGAGTACCTAAAAGGATGTGTTACATTAATTATTCCCTTTTAGATAGTACTATAAGGACCTTTTCATATATGAGCATTTAGTTCAAGTAGATTTGGTCAAAATGAAGTTAATGTTATATCATATAATGACCTCATTGTGGTACCACTCAATTCTTGAGTCCATTTACTTCTTCATGTTGGCATCATAATAACATATACATAGTAAAACGACTACTATATTATAAAACCACAGAATAACAAATGAACTTTACAGATTAAAAAAGCAACCTGACTTGATTTCCTGCTTCATCTTTGGAAATTCGGAAAGTGGAACAAAAGTGAGTACACCAGTAGATTCGTAATCCTGAAAATTAGAACTAATATCATGCCAATTTCGGATCCAAATTAATAAATGATGGCTTGTTTTAGGGGGAAATAGAAAAAGGTATCCATAGTTTCAAGACAGAATTAAAATAATGTTTCTCTATCTGTATAAATATCTTAATATAGATGCTAAATTTACTTTCCTTTAATATTTTTGTGTTTAAAACTTTATTTCATCCCTAATTTGCACCCATTTTCACTCATTAAAGCAGGTTGCCCATTAGACCTAAGTGGATTTAATATTACACGAGCTGCCATAATTTGTTCAAACACTGAAGCTAGAGCAAGTTGTTGTCGTTATATCAACGCCCTTATCGCGAGTTCTATTGCGCGTTACGCAAACACAACTAACAACCTAGGTGTTTCACCAGAATTATCCGATACATGCCTTCAAAATATATCACAAACGTTAGAACTATATGGAATGACAAAAACTGCTACTGCATTTTGTGGATTTGGGACAAAAGTTTCTGTTAATTATGAGTGTCTTGGAAAAACAACAGTCAACCAGATGCAGCAATCTCCAAATTTTTCTAATGTGACTCAATATTGCAGACCACCATTAGGCGAAGAAAGTTGTAAAATGTGTATAAATGCTGGAATATTGTTTGTTAGGAAATTAGTTAACGCAGGGGATAATATGACTTTGAGCATTTGTAGGGATGCAACATTTGTTGCTGTTGCAAGCCAAGTTGATGATGTTGAGGCTGTTGAGCTTGCTGACTGTTTTTTTGGAGTTCAAGGACTCAGTAGCATTCCTGGTAAGACTACTTGGTAAAAATTTCATGAAATTTTATAAAATCATGATTATAAAACTATTGAAAGAAACCAACTTTAATCTGATATCCATTCTGGATAACCATCTTTGTTTTATACATAAAAAGTTAACAAAACCGCCAACTTTCACAATTTTTTTTTAAGTAATTAGTAATTTTATCTGACATGGTTATCTGGTCAAAATGATGACTTGGCTGCTGATGTGTTGATAACTTTGACCATGTTGTCTTGTCCTAATGTCATGCTGATGTGGTGTTGACATGACGACACCGTTTAACATTTAAGATTACCCTACTTGAAAACTTTTGATAGTTTAAGCCTCTTTGAGGGTGCAAGTATAAAAATTATTATTAACAATTTAAAATGCTTCTCTCCTTATTGGTTCACCAATAAGTTATTTTGAGTTTGTTATAAATTCTTTATCCAAACTGTGTATAAGTTGTTTTGAATTAAAAGTTTGAAGTTGCTTCTTAAAACTCTGCTTATTTAAGAAAAGCAATAAGCAGTTAGATACAATCCTTTACAAAGTTTGAGACTAAAATGAGAATTTTGTTTATTTGATCTTATAGTTAACTTTTTCTATTTGGTGGGTGGATAATTGTAATGTTAACTGTATTTACTGCATCTATTTGTAGTTTTTACAAGATCCTCACCCCCAAAGTTTCCGCCTGAGTCATCTCCAAGCCCGTCTGTTGCGGTGGGCCCGAGTCAATTCTCTTTGACCACACCTGAAATCAGACACCATTCATACCATCCGTCATTGGTTCCTGCAATTGGCATTGCGGTTACAGCACTAGCCGCTATGATGCTGATATTAATGGTTTTCCTCATTCGAAGAAAATCTAAAGAACTTAAAAAACATGAGATGACAACTGATAAAACTTCAACTGAAAGAATTTCTCATCCAAAGAAAAAGTTCCAAGAAGGTAAGTGATTCTTTTATCTAGAGGTAAAAAAAGTTGAGTCGGTTAGCAAAATTGGGTAACGGGTTGAAACAAGTTCAGTTCATAATGGATACTTTTTTAGAACAAGTCATACAACCTTTTTTTTGTCCTCTTTTCTTGAAATTTACAAATCATTGATTTTTTAAAGATAGCGTTAATCGTGACTACTCTACCATTCATATTTTTTCTTAGAGCCAACCAATCATTTAATAAGCTAACCAAGTATCACAATTTTTGTCAAAAGTATATTGAATGACGAAAATGCCCTTACCCTTTCTTAAAAATAAAACAACTTCAACCAATAACACCTTGTCATTTCCTCATATTTTTTCGTCTTTCCATACCATTCAGGGGTAGTTGCGTCACCGGTCAACTTTTTGGCCAAAAGTAGTAAATAAATGAAACCAGCAAGTAAAGTAGTTTAATCAATACCTATATAGCCTTAATGAAAAGTTGTTGAATATTTGGTGACCTCCACCATACATTAGTATATGCATGATAAGTAAACTTTTATATAAAATGATTAAGGATGTTGTAAGTGGCTTTTGACCCACTCAAAATATTTCCATTTTAACCAAAATTTTACTCATTTGGTAAACCAGTTGCAAATTTTAAGCCAAATCAACCCGTTCGTTTGTTTACACATAAATGGTTCAAACTTAATTTTTAGATTATTTTGTAAACAAGTTGAATGTTTATGCAGGTCCATCATCTATGCTAACAAAATACAGTTATAAAGAAACTAAAAAAGCAACTAACAATTTTAAAACCGTTATTGGACAAGGGGGATTTGGGACTGTATATAAAGCTCAATTTAGTGACGGTTCAGTTGTAGCAGTTAAACATATGGATAAAGTTTCTGAACAAGCTGTAGAAGAATTCTGCAGAGAGATTTTGCTTCTTGCAAAACTTCATCATCGTCATCTTGTTGCCTTAAAAGGATTTTGCATCGAAAAACACGAAAGGTTATTTTTGCCCTTACATCATCATATGTTTATCTTTTACTTATCATTAATTTTGATGTGGTTTTATCGACCCGTTACTTATGAATGAGTCGATCTGATATTTGCTTTATCTCTAATGAGTCAAATAAAAAATTTGATGAAAGGGGACACCGGACACATGTCAAAAGGGTTGAAGTTCGCCAATATGAATTTCAATGCAGACAACTTTGTAAATCTTTTAATTAAAGTGTTATTTTGTTATTGTAACAAAATGATTTTGTAATCATGATTAACACAATGCTTTCTATAGGAAGTGTTATGAAATGAAAATGAAAATTTTTTTTACTTGTCTGGAGGCAGGTTTTTAATGTATGAATACATGCCAAATGGAAGCTTAAAGGATCATCTTCACCGTATGTATCTAAATCTTTTTAATGCTTTAATTATTTAACTCATCTTCTTTTTTTGTAAAGTTCTTATGACTTTGTGCAGGTCCAGGTGTGACTCCGCTGAGTTGGCACACACGAATTCAAATTGCAATTGACGTGGCAAATGCTTTGGTAATAATTGCGGACTTAAAATAGCTTCAACGTTTATTTGAAAATTAATTTATTATTTTTTAAAGACATTTATTTGATAATTTTGTATTCAGGAATACCTCCATTTCTACTGTGATCCTCCTCTGTGTCATAGAGACATCAAGTCCAGCAATATATTGCTTGATGAGAATTTTGTAGGAAAGGTAATGGCAAATTGACAATTTTGCCCTTCGGATATTTCAGGGTAAACTTCATGAAATAGAAACAAACATCACACTTTTTGGTAATTTTAGTACCCAAGTTTTCATTAAGCACAAAATAGATTCCAACATACGACTTATTTCCATTTAGCAACCAATCTCATTTTAACCGATTTTACTTGTGATTTTTGATGTGGCACTAGTTGATGTCATGTCATCCTCCCATCATATGCCAAAAATGCTCTCTGTTATCTTTTTTAAAAATAAATATTACAAGTTTTAAAAAATCCTTGTTTCTTTTAAATTAATATCTAAAAGAATTATAAATGGTCATGTCAGATTTCACGTGTCATATACATTATATACTAAAGTGACAAATGAGAGGCTACATCAGCAATGTATAAAAAAACTGCAAACTTGACACGTCATTAGTTGTTAAAATCAGTAATATAATGCGAGTTTTATGATTTAATATTTGTGATCCAGGTTGCAGACTTCGGGCTCGCATTTGCGTCTAAAGATGGATCCATCTGTTTTGAACCAGTTAACACGGAGATCAGAGGAACTCCTGGTTAGAAGAAATTTTTATATTTTTTTATAAATAGAGTAAAAACTGCATTAAAAAAGGTACCAACTTTGGTCACATTTATATTTTTGACATTTTCAAGTAAAATGGACCATAAAATTTGTTGGTACATTTTTAATCCAATTGTCATTTTTCTTTAACCTTAGTTACATAATTTTTTTTTATAAATTATTCTTTTATTAAACTCAGGTTACATGGACCCTGAATACTTGATCACACAAGAACTAAAAGAAAAAAGCGACATCTACAGTTACGGGGTGGTTCTACTAGAACTAATAACCTCAAAACGCGCAATCCACAACAACAAAAACTTAGTAGAGTCATGTCAACCCTTAATGACATCAGAATCAAGACTTGTGGAATTAGTGGACCCCGCGATCGGAGACATCTTTGACTTTGACCAACTTCAAACACTAGTCACACTCGTGAAATGGTGTACCCACAGAGAAGGACGGGCCCGACCATCAATCAAACAGGTTTTAAGGCTTTTATACGAGTGTGCGGACCCCACTCATGATGGTTTTATTGAAGCTGTTGGAACCGAAAAGGGGAGATCAAGTATGCATAAGAGAGACGGGTTTTCGAACCAAAGTTGGGATATTCGGGGTTTGGCTTCTTCGTCTAGTACTTCACGGTCGTATTGTAGCAGAAGTTTTCTGATTGAGACCGGATCGTCGCAATCTCCTTGAACAATATTTTTCTCCATTTAAGGTGCATTGGTGGTTGAATTTTTTTTTTTTTTTTTTTTAATTCAGAATGTTTGCATTATATGTATATGTGATCTTGTGGATAACTGAAAAAAAAAGATTGAGAATACCTTAATAAAACGTGAGGGGATAAAGGGTGGACAACTAACTACTAATGTCTATTTTCAAAGCACGAGCTGATTTTGTTTGATTGTGCTTTGACAATATAGAACCGATGCTTTGGTTTTTAGAACTTTGTAACCGGTTTTATCTATGGATGGTTTAGTTTTTTCTAGGATTAGTCGGTTTAGTTAACCGTTGATTTTTGGTCTCGTCCGGTTCAAACTTTTTTCAGTTCAAGTTTAGTGACAGATGGAATACAAGTTGGGTAAATCATAAAGTGGGCCGAGGAAACAAGTGTAACTCATGTCATCCCCGTTCGTTTGTTTTGGTTTTTTAACTTTAAACATGAAATAAAGTAGAGTAGTTTTTTTTTTATACAAACAAGCCTCTAACTTTGACTTATACCACTTAACTTTTGACTTTGTATGGTGTGGAGTGTGGACTTCATACTTTCAAATGATAGTGAATTGTAATTTAGTTCTCTTGTTTCTGCATCTCAATTTTTATTTGTGATTCTCATACGAAAACGACTATCGAACGACATTTAAAAGTTTTATTCTTGTTGAGTCAATCCATTGGAGTAAAATTAGGTTAATGGAATACGCAAATCAAAACTAAGTTAATGGAATACGCAAATCAAAACTAAGTAGTTTTTATGCTGCTAATCCAATCTAAATGACAGCTTCAAAGATTTTGCACAATGTATAAGGATGGTTTAAACGATAATCAATTCCTCGTGCTGAGAATTAAAACCACAGCTTAAGTTAACTACAATATTTTTTCGTATGCTATTATTTTTTTTAAATAATTTTCATCATTAAATTTAAAAAAAAAATACTAATCTTTAATACGAATATAATAAAGTCATATTAAAATATAAAAAATCACGTCGTAAAATGTTCGATACTACATATATTTTTATTTATAGAGGATAGTAAGTAAAACGAATAAAACCCGCCCGGGAAACTTAAAAACGGATCGACCCACGACCCGGGAATTTATGTAGGTCCGCGACCCGTGAATTAATGAAGGGCCGGACCGTTGAGAAACACCTCTCATTAATAACTTACAACTGTTGAGATGCTTTTATGGGAGAAACATCCTTCATCAATAAGGACCAACGTTTGACATGCTTTTCTCATGAACAGTCTCCAAGGAGAAAAAACTACAAATACCGAATTCACAAGTAGAACAAGGAGAGACAGAATTTCCAGAGAAGAAATAGCAAAAAGTCTAAGAGTTTGGAGATTGATTGTATTGTGATTCCATATTACGTGAAATAGAAGCTATTATCAATATACTAGTTTCCTGTTTCTTCATTATTCATATTTGTGTTTTGAAAAAGGATTTATTTGTTTTTTGCTTTATTTTTTCATATGTTAATGTATAATGCAATATGAGATACTGAAGTTATTTTACACATGTGTAATATGATGATAATTCATATACTTTAGTATTTTGAATTAGTTTACGCCTTTCCAATAACTATTTCATCAGCTTTTTCATTCTTTTGTGTATTAATGTATACTACAAATATACTACATATATGTAGTATACTATAACTCACGACACGATTTTTTTTTAACATAACTTCTTCATATTTGTATTAAAGAATGGGGTGAGCAAAACCGGATATCCGAAAATTCGGATATCAGATTTTGGTATCCGAATCCGTATCAAAAAATTATCCGAAAATAATTTTCGGATAATTCGGATATTTCGGATTCGGATTCTCGGGTTTTTTCGGATTCGGATTTTAAAGATGAATATTTAAGATTTGGTGGTGCAAACCGTTTTAAAAATTAATAAGGAATGAAGTTTTGAGAAATGTTTAAAGTTAAGTTAAGCCTGGTTTTTTAGTTGTTGCATATTGTTTTTTAGAACAACAAGCATATATTAATAGAACCTCGCACCTAGCAAGAAGCTAGACGGAGGCAAAAGAAAAAAGATCGCAGATACATTAGGGGATTATTTAACCAATCCACCCAAGAATTGTTCATACATCGATTCCTATTAAAAACCAAATATAAGAAAAACTTCGTTCATCATAAAAAAGATAGTAGACATGACAATGCCTTCCACAACAAGTTTCTTTTTAATGGAAATATGAAGAGTGCCAACATAGTCAAGAAGATTAAATGGCTCCAAATTTAAAGGAGGATCAATATCAAGCTAACGCCAAAATGATGACCGACGGAAGTCTACAATAGAATATGAAAATAAAACATATATGGATGTTTGGATGGCTTTAGAGCAAATGATTTTTTATCAGTCCACGGCTAAAGAAATGAAATTGAAGTTCGATATTCAGAATAACAGGAAAGGTAACAAGCCTATGGATGCCTATTCACGTGAACTGAAATATATTGTTATGCCTTGGCTGCTATCAACTCTCTTCTATGTCCCCAAACGATGTAATTTTCACTAGAAGAAGCAATAGAACATAAACCTAGGACATGAGCCGAACTTTCATTCGTCAAATTACAAACCGACAATGCATTACTTTGTTTATAGTTTTTATAAGTTAATTGTCTAAAGTATATGTGTGGGTTAATAGGTTAATTCAACTATTGATATTTACTTTATTGTTATTACTACTATTATTATTATTATTGTTTTAACTCTTTCTAAGAAGGAACACATGTAGAATGTGCAAAATGAGAGATGTACAAACAGACAGGGGTAAGCTGTTCACGATCCGGATCATTTAAAAACTGAGGAGCGACCCGTGAAAACAGAACCCGACCTATTTAGGTGAAGAAGCCAACGTATGTATCCCTTGGGACGCTAGCTAGACAAGATTAATGACTATAGATTGCATGGAATTACAGACCAGAAAGTTTGAATGAATGTTACAAATCTGAACACTCATTATCATTACTTTGAATGCTAAGAAAATAAATGCTTTAAGTTGTGAGTGTTATGATTTTTGCTTGAGTTGTTCTGCCTTCTTCCTCTATTTATTTAAGTCCTCCACGCCCCGTAACCCTCTCGTATCTTCTGGGTAGAGAGATCTTTCTCGGCTCCTCCTTGTTGTCGGGGAGATACTCTCCTTTCATTTCGACGCCTCCTGACATGTTAGGCAACGTTCTTCTGGCATGTCCTTTTTCCGGCTAGATACCTTTGGCGCCAAGTCTCCATTTAATGCACGTCCACTCTGCATTAAATGCTATTATGTTGGGGCTCCTGGACTTGGAAGGGCATGGGCCTTGTTTGTTGTTATTGGGCTTGTAGGGGCCTTTTATCCTATTACCCATTATTAGGCATTTGCGGTTCCGATCAACGGTTCTTGGAAAAGACCCCAATCGGGTTCCGGTTCTTACCCCGACGGGTTGCGATCCGTACCATTTAAAACTGATTATAATTAAAAACAAAAAATATATATATTTGGTATAGATTTAATATTGACAAATATCGGAATATGAAGGGATACAAAATGACGATTTTATTTACAAATCGTTTACATACCGGAAAGATTTCTTCTATTCGGCCACAAGGAGTCCTCTCACTCCTTCCCATTTCTTCTCACCGCCACATCAGCTTTCCCTACTTTTCCCCATTTCACTGGTATCGTCCCACTTTTTCCCACTTTTCCCATTTTTCCACCTTATCACATATTTAATATTAATATTAATTATTATTTTTTTTTACATTTAAAAAAAGACTTTCATTAATTAAAATAAAAAAAATACAACTTAATAAAAAAAACAAAAAAAAAATACTATTTAATTAAATAAACGAATAAAAAAAAATACAACTAGTCATTCGCATGATTGGCATGTTATTCTTGATATAAATGCTCCAAATGCTCGATGAGGTCGGAATGAAGATTGTCGTGGGTTGTTTTTGATCGTATTTGGCTCCAAATATCT
>WOUH02000014.1:2791455-2830292 GCA_009936405.2 Stevia rebaudiana
GAGCCCATGGAATTTGGGGCGTCACAAGTTGGTATCAGAGCCTTGGTTTAAGAGATTTAGATATCAGCACACGGTATTTAAACTTAAACTAGGACTTTGGGATTAAGATAAGTTGCCAGCTAGGATTGTCCAATGCCTATAAGATAAGAGTATCGGGTAGAGTGACAGGAGGAAAACCCAGATGCCTGAGTAAGATAAATGATTAATCGCAATTAGCTACTGCGATTAAGAGTTGGGCTTACAGGTAAGACTTGGGTTTCATCTGTCATGAAACAAGATACACAGACGATATATAGTACGATCAGGAACATAAATCAAGACGAGATTATGTTAGTATAAACATGATGAAAGACTGGGTGGAACATGATGCTATGGTAAATGACTATTTGCGTCCTAGGCACCGTATAAACATTATGAACAATCACGAGGTCACGCCGGTGTTTCCACCACCGGCAGGGTGTGACAGACCCCTCCCGACTCCTTCCCACTTCCACACCGAGTGCTCTTCTATACCCTAAATCCCTACACCATCGGAGACCGACTATCAGCTCTTCCATCATCGGAGACGTCTGATGCTACACAACAAGTTCGTCATGCATCTTAATATTTGTTGGTGATGTTCAAAATTGTCATTAATATAACACTTCATACGTAAGATAAATGGTTTTTAGTTGCGTACATACACTCATGCTCTCTTGTATCTTTTGGCCAACAAATATTTATATGGTCCGACCCATTTCTCGTATAGAACCGGCTCGTTTACTCGGCTTTCGGTCCAGACCGAAGCACCAAAAAATGGTCCGGTTTGCTTGGTCCTACATGCAAAGGTCGGTGGGCATAAAAGTCCTCAAAATCGCCTTAAGTAACAAATTTGGGTGAAAAACAAACGCTCTCGTTTCAGAATAAAAATTGTACTTCCAAGAACACCTATCTGATACTTTCGGCAGGTAATTCAAATCTCTCCCTCTATCTGCGTTTAAATCTTCCATCCACAATTGAATATTTATGTAATCATCTTTGATTTGTATCTGCGGCTGCAGATCCATGAATGTTTATTTGCTCTTGATCTTAAACTTGTCTAAATTTGAATTCATGTTTACGGTGTTATACGTTTAGAATACTTTTATCGTTTTCTAGGTTAATCGGATACTTGAATGGTGATTTTAATTCATTAATCATGCTCGATTTCAATTAATAAGTAATAACGAAAATAGCTCGGGTGATGTTATATTAATTGTATCAATTCGTGTTCTACAAGTTTGTCTCCAGAGAATTTAGTACACCTTTTTCGAGCATAAATTGAATCTATCATCATCTTGTTTAATCAGTGTTGAAATGTTGACTTCAGATATTAACCTGTTGACAAATCTGTCATGTAGTGGTGCATATATATAGGTGATCATAGAGTATCAAACATATTAATTTGTAATTACTATTTAACACCTCATTGTGTTCCTAGTTCCTACTGCAATATGAACTTCTAAAAGTAAACGTCAAGTATGATGATTGGTGATCAATCAAATTTAATGTCAAATATGATTGTTGGTGCAGTTAGTTTTTCATTTTAGGCCATTTTAAGTAGTATATGTAGATTAAGCCCATGATAGATGTTAATAATATGACCATAATAATCTTATAATGTTCCACCTTGGTATGGTATGTATCATCATTTAGGGGTATTACCGTGTTATTTGTTATTTTTGCAAAACCGACAAAAGCATATCTTTTTATAACTGCAATGACTAAATACTACAACTTAAATTACAATGACTAAAACTGAAAGTATATTGCAAAAATCTTTGACATTACCATATTGGTAAATGTACATGAAGTTAATTAGAATCAACTACTGTTTCTGAATCTTGTGTAACTATTTTTCAATAACATTGCTCTCTGCCAACATCACCACAACAACCATTTAATCAACGACACATTATGTGAGGCATTTGCAAAGGTTTTAAGATTATTATCAAATCCTCAACTAAATCCAGTTAACACTTGCAGAAAGTAGTTTATTTTTGTTGGTGAGTTGAATGACAAAAAAGTTTTTTGTTTTTTTTTTGTTTTTTGTTTTTAAATATATACAGGTACCTTGAAGCTTTTGTGACCTACTTATGGCGAGCACAAATGCATCAGCTTTGATAATATCATCAGGATCTATGGAACAAACACAATTGTCAATCCAAAATACAAACTCGCCTCAACAAAACCGAAACGGGTCGGATGGCCCAATTGCCATACTTTGGGACATGGAAAATTGTCCGGTTCCTAGTGACATCCGGCCCGAAGATGTTGCGGGTAATATCCGAATGGCGTTACGGGTCCACCCGATAATCAACGGTGCTGTAACTATGTTTTCCGCTTACGGGGATTTCAATGGGTTTCCAAGACGTCTCAGAGAAGGATGTCAGAGGACAGGTGTCAAGCTCATAGACGTGCCAAATGGCAGAAAAGACGCTGCTGACAAGGCGATATTAGTCGACATGTTTCTTTTCGCTCTCGATAATCCTCCACCGTCTTCAATCATGCTGATTTCAGGTGATGTTGACTTTTCACCCGCGCTTCATATACTTGGTCAACGCGGGTATACGGTAATTCTTGTGATTCCATCTGGGGTTAATGTTTCATCCGCTTTGAGTAATGCAGGTAGTTTTGTTTGGGATTGGTCGAGTGTGGTCCGTGGTGAAGGGTTTGTTCCTAACCGTGGGATGGGTTTGGGTCCTGCTGACGTGGCGGGGTTACTGATGAGCTGTCAGATAACTACTGACAGCTCAGATGTTCAAAACGAAGAAGAAGCGATTGTTTATAGAGGAATCTCTCAAACTTATTATAACCCTAACAATTTTTCAACAACATCAAGATCTTATAGTGTTCCATCTGGTTTGAATACTAATAGTGATTTAATGTGGGTCCAACCCGGAGATTTGACCGGGTTAAAAGGTCAACTCGTGAAGCTTCTAGAATATTTCAACGGTTGTCTGGCGCTCGCGCGTCTCCCTGCTGAATACCAGAAAAGTTATGGTAGACCGCTTTACATGTCAGAATACGGGACTTTAAAACTTGTAAATCTTTTAAAAAAAATGAGTGATAAAATAGCGGTTGAAGGAAAAGGACAAAGGAAGTTTGTGTGTCTTAAAAAGTGTTTAGGTGGGCCCACTTCGGGCCCGGAAAAGGTGGATAGGAAAGGGAAGAGTACGCGTGAAGATAGCGCGTGTGTTGTATCATCAGATGAATTCTCTGATGATGAAAGGGTAGTTTTGGAAGATCAAGATGAAAGTCTGGATAAATTTCGGGTTGAACTTGAGGAGATTTTGGTGAGTTATTCGTGTCGGATATTTTTAGGATGTTTTGAGGCGATATATCAGCAACGGTATAAACGCGCGTTGGATTTTCAACGGTTTGGTGTGAGTGAACTTGAGGAGTTGTTTGAAAAAATGGATGATATTGTGGTGGTTCTTGAAGAACCAGTTAGCAAAAAGAAGTTTATTGTGGCTGTTGGTTGCTAAACAAACTATAACTGTTTTAACCAACTTCCACATGAACACGGGTTGTTTTATTAAACCGTGTTGGTGGTCACTAACGAGCTATCAAAGTTGGATCATGTGGGTCAAGTTCAAACCGGAACAAGTGTGTGTTAAATTATTAGCCCACAGAACTGAGGTTGATCGTTTTAAGAATCTTTGTGGCGCGTATGAAGAAAAGAATACGCGATAAAAGGGCATTCTGTAGAATGTGTTCTTTTTCTTCGGATGATTGTGTACGAACGAGATACATTGATTTGGAGTTTTCATACGATGCGATGGCGGTTTATTGTTTGGCTGAAACAATATTGGGGTTGTTTTGGTTGGTGTAAAAAATGTTTCTGAAAACGCCTCAATGATGGTGAAGAGGAGTTACAACTGTATTTTGTATCTGATCATCATATTTTTTAAATTATAAACACTTGGTTGATTACCACAATTGAAATTTTCGATTAAGAAACTATGACGAAATGAATAACGTTCGTTCGAATTGTTTTTCTTTTTCTTGTCTGCAATAGCTGTTTTTATTTTAGTATAAATAGCATGAGTGCATGTGTGTGTATGATATATTTATTTATGTTATTGGATTTGTATGCAATTGCTGTTTTAACTTTTAACCCTTGTTCACTGCAATTCTGATGTCAAATTAGTGTAATCGTATTTGTTTTTTGTATTTCTGTTTAATTGTACTTTCTGATTTATTAATACTGTTTTATTAACATCTGTTTTGCCGAAACAAAAATTCGGCAACAATCAGTTCATAATAAGACCCCATTCGGCAGTTAAAACCCAAATACTAATCAATGTCGATACTAAAAAACTAACCCAAATATAGTAAATAATGTAAAATAGTGCATTGTATATAAAGTAATCAAATAAAAACTGCAAGTGCTTTCAAATGAATAAAACTCCTATACTTTTCAATAACACCAACTAAAAATCTGACTTAAATAACTTTTGTAGAATAATAAATTATTTAACTGGTTAGAAATGAAAGCATTAACTAAGATGATGCATCAAGTTTTACAATTCTTCATATCACCAAAAGATTAATGTATTTGTAGACTTTGAACGATATGTTTTGAAAGTACATAAAACCACATGTGGAATGATTAAATAACAATGAATTCAAATCACCAACTCCCAAAATAAAGTATAGAATGCGGAGAATGTAAAAGAAATGTATAAGTTAAATGGGTGGGTTCTAGTGTTAATATGAAATATTGGTTACCTGTTATAGGTTTCTTGCTAAAAGCTACAAATTGAGATCATAATCTACTTAATTTTTTTATAAAATATCTCAACTGCTCTTTGTATTTAAAAAATAGTAGTCTAAAGCAAAACTCAAGCTGTGAGTAATTTTTTTTAAGAGCAACAACTCACTGTCTAAACAAACTAGAAGGAAATATGAAAGGATAGTTGGAGAGTGAGACCAATAAGAATAAATGAAAACCCTGTAAATGAAAACTTGAATTCGAAGAGAGGTTTGGTGAAAGATATGTTTCAAGCAAATTACAAAGTAGCGTAAAAAAGAAAAATTGGAGCTCTATGATCATATCTGACATCGGCATTCAACTTTTTTTTTTTTTTTTTTGACTTTCTATTTCCCACTGAAGGCTTCAGCTGAATACAAATAAACCAAAGTCCAATATCTATGAATTTTATTTCTAAAAATGATGGCCCTAAGCATTTGCTTGCACTGCTTAGCCAATTGGGCCGACCCTACTTGATAAGCATTTGCTTGGACTGCTTGGCCCATAGGGCCAGTCCTACTTGATAAGCCCTTGCTTGGACTGCTTTGGTCCATTGGGCCGGCCATGCATGTGCCTAGTTTTGAAGTTTTACCGAGGTCCAGTTTACATAATAATCGATTGTATAACTAGGGATGTACAACTAATTTAAAGTGTGGCTGGTAAAATTTACGAGAGCTCAAGCTTGAGCTTGACTAGTTTAGCTTACAAGAGCATGATCTCGGCTTGTAAGTAGTTTAATTAACTTTTATACAATAGTGATTATTTTTATATAAGTTTTAGTAATTTTTATATGACATCATATATATAAAGGACTGAGAATTAAATCTGTCAAACCATAGACCGAGAAAACAAATGACTGAAAAACAAGCTAAAAAGATTACAATAAAATAAACGTTCTAGTAATGTACAAGACATTAACCCTTATTTAGTTATTCTTCTATAAGATCAATCAGCTGTCAGATCTGTTATGACACCTAAACCCTCAATCTTATTTGTTTGAGTTTATAACACAGTCTATAAAAAAACGTTCTCAATAACCCAAAACCGCCACAATAAACCAAACAAATTCAAGAAATCAAACAAGAAAATGAATCTAACCCAAACCACCTAACCTTTACACAACCCCTTTTGATATCATATTCAAGATGAAGATGACAACACCCTTTCAATGGCAGCCACATAAAACTCTTTAGGCATGGTTCCAACCACCGACTCGCATTTCTCACCATTTTTGAACAAAACCACTATCGGGACCGCTTTAATATCATATTCCTCGGTGATACGCGGGTCCTTGTCAGCATTCAACACGTAACAGTTGACCTTACCCTCGTATTCGGCTGCAATCTCATCGATCACACGGTGAACCATTTGGCACGGTCCGCACCAGCTGGCATAGAATTCGACTAGCACCGGGGTCTTGCTATTTAGAACCGATGTGGTCCATGATTGACTCGTCACCTCTGTTGCTGTAAAATTTATATTTGAAATTGATATTATTTTCAAATTAGACGTCACTTATCAGGTGGCATATATACATACATATACATATATACATACATATACATATATACACTATTACACTAAAATGTCAAATAAGATGTCAAGTCAGCAGTTTTTGAAAAATCACCAACTAAAAAAACTGCTACTGAGCTTAATAAGTAACTTGTTGATAGAAGCAGCAGTAAAAATACTAAAATGTAACTTGGTAGCAAAAAAACCGTAATAATCCTTAATTTGGTTTTGATTTTGCGCTTAATTTAATTGTTTGTTAAAATCAGGGAAGAGTGTAAAGTTCATTTCAAATTTGTGCATTTTTCCATGTAATATAAGACAAAAAAAAAAAAAAAAAAGATTATCCTCTAAATTCTAATGAAATGTTAGCTTCCATTATTATGAAAATTTCCAGATAGTTTAAACATACATGTTTATTAAGTAAATAAAATATAGGTATTTTTTTCTACGGTTTTACTTATAATAAAAAAAATCAATCTCATTCAGGTTAACCAAACAAATCATAAGTACTTTCCTTTAGAGTTTTAGTTTTAACAATCAATGTTATTGAGTTAAATAACATTCATGACCTGATTAAACCACACTAAAGCTAGTAATAAAGTATTCGAAAAGAAATACAATGCAAATTTAAGACATCTCATTTTATGTTGACTAGAAGAACACAAAGATATGGTTGTTAGACCAAAGTTATTGGTCCATATTCACATATTATTCTTGAAAGTACTTATACTAAGATTTACAATTAATGTATTGTGTCAATAAATCCCAAAGAAGCAGATTGAGTTCACATAACCCCAAGCTTTAATTTTTAATTAGGGTAATTTCACCAAAATGTAACTTACTTCCTTTTATTATGTCATTGTATGAACCATACTCTCAATTATTTTTACCATTGTATATAAGTAATATTCTATACCATGTAAAATCCACATCATCGAAAAAGGGATGTCGCATCATTTACTTGCTATAGAACGTTACATGTAATAGTGAAAATTTTGAGAGTGTATTAATAGAAAAGATTAGATTTACATTTTAATGTAATTAACCCTTTGAAACATCCTAATCTGCAGATACTTGCGAACATAGAAATGAAGCATTGGATAGGAATTAGATCATATAATTAAACTGATTAAATTTGAAATCTGAATAAAATCTCCAAAAATCTGAATTGACTCTTTTGAGGTTATATAATCCTACTTCAAGATTATATCTGAAGTATGTGCTTTCTAAAAACAAGATCAGATCTTTATAGTTTATACCATTCAAGGAAAATGACCAATCTGAAATTAGGTAGTTTAGATCTGCGTTTGATCAATTTTGAATGTTTGGATCATTACAATCTTATTATTATTTTGGGTCAGTATATTCATATTCAGAAGCTGTAAGAATATCATTACTTAACTAAATGTTATATTACCTACAAATCTTATCCAATTAAACAGTTCTTGATTCTTCAAGGCATAATAATCAGTTTCAAAACAAAATTCAAACAAGACTTTGATAAATTCTCTCATCTGCAGTTTGTCTGCTGATTAAGGTAATTTAAGATGTTTACATCTGCTTCTTTATTTATTGTTAATTTAAGTAAGCAAAACTATGATCAAAACTTTCTATATTAGCCTATAAGATTACCCCATACAATGAACAAATAATTATATAATTTGGAGCTTAAACCCTTAGATGCAACAGCATTTTACTAAAGATAATCAAGTTAGCAAGCTAAAAACAGTTTAATCCAACACTAATTGCACTTTGAATTAATATTCAATAGATTCAACTAATGACCATTTGATTCAGGAAATCCTAATAAAATACGAACCAACCAAAAAGGAAATAATCCTAAAACCACAAAAACTCGGCCCAAATCAACAATTAGTGTTCATATTAATTTAGATCTTAATCTTTTAAATGCAAATCACACAATTTCCTATTGATGATAATCAGTTTAGGAGGCTAAAAACAAGAGAACCTGAAAGGCGATCCCACCCTAATTGCACTTTAAATCAATATCTAGTATCAGATTCCACTAATCACAACTTAATTAATAAATTAATCATAATAAAACACGATCCCACGAAAAGACCCATTCGTAAAGAAATCATGCTAAATATTAACAATCACACTAATTAACATTAAGATCTTCATATCAAATCTTATAACTGAAAGTACCTTTCGACGGGCGACGCATAGCAAGGACTCGAAGAGGCGATTTGGTTTTAAGCGGGCGAAACGAGAAACCATTGATCTGCAGAGAAGACGCAAACAAAGAAGATCGTAATGCAAATTGGTTGTTGATTTGAGAAGATTGAGGTAAAAGGGATTGAGGACATGGTAATGAATTCGCCATTGTGAATAATTTGATTGGATAATTGACGACGGAATTGATTTGAGAAAAGAAAAAACAGAGTTCAGATGTTGATTAGCACTTAGCAGATTGAATCGGTGACGTGGATATTATTGAAAATGAAATTGTGCATCAGATGAGAGTGATGGTGGAGTAGAAGACAAATGAGGTGGATTGAATTCGTGGAAAACAAGAATCGCGTGAAAAAAGAAAATATGAAAAAAAAAAAATTTATATTACTAAATTAAAGCAAAATAAACAACACACCCGGTGGGACTCGAACCCACAATCGCCTGATTAGAAGTCAGACGCCTTATCCATTAGGCCACGGGTGCTTCATTGATTATTGTCTTCAAGTCCAAATACTTGAACGAAAATTGGAATGCTGTAACAGTTAATTATTTATATATATAGTTGGTTGAAAAACTGGTGCATGATAAACAAAATAATAATGGTTAGTAAAAAAATTATAAGAATTAGGAAAGAAAAACAAGAAGCAAACTTATTTATTAGGTGCATAGAGAGAACTGAAAAAAAGTATATTATAAATTGATAAACAGAACTCTAAAAGAAACATATTTATTAGGTGAAGTAAGAGAATGAGAAAAGTAAATGAGGGTTCATAGAATTGTGTAGGAATGAGTTTCGATCTCTGTCCTTGCATCTCAGAGTGCAACGGGTTGCACCAACTGCTATTCTAAAAAAAAGTTTACTTTTTATGACGAATGAGTTTTTATTGTAGGTGATAAGTTAATTATTAATATATTTCTAGAATCTTGAAATACAATGATAGAAAATAACACATCTATTTTTTAACCGCAAACACACACACCCATCTAAACTACTCCTAAATCTACACCATATCTGCCTTAAGCAGGATTTAAACCCTCAACCTCTAGCTTTAGGTGAGGCACCTTAACCACCCGGGTGTGCACTTGAGGACAGAAAATAACACATCTGACAAGACGAACATGTTAAGCTATTAATAGAAAATTCAACGATAGATATGAAAGCTATTAAAAATGGTACATGAGATTACATATATAATATAATATATGTAAAAACAAGTTTACATTCTAAATACACCAAATTTAGTGGTTTGTGTGGGACTATTTCTAGAAGCAGAGATGCAAAGTCCCAAAATCTTTCGAGTGTCAGCAGGATCAATAATCCCATCATCCCATAATCTTGCTGTTGAATAATATGCACTGCTTTCTCTATCATACGCCTCAATAAATTTATTCTTGTATTTCTCTTCATCTTCCTTTGACCACTGTAAATCAATCAATCAATTAATAAATTATTAAACCACTAATTAATAAACAATTTTCTTTTAATCATAAGAACCCATTAGAGCCCACCAATATACTGCTAGCCAACGGGATGAAAATCATGACCGTAAAATTCTCAAAACATAGAAATGTTTTGATAGATAGGTTGGTAAAAAGGATTAAGGAGGTGAATTTTTTTATTTTATTTTTTATAAATTATATATTGAAAAAGTCAATTTAAGAAAAAATTGATCCTAAGAGCATTCAGATTTATGTCTTTTTCTTTATCTTTATAATTAACAAAAAATATTACATTTTCTCTCTATATTTAATTAAATAATAATTTTTTATACCTTTATCACTATTTTTTTTCTTTCCTATTCAATTAAATAATACTTTTATACCTTAATCATTATCTTTCTCTCTTCTATTCAATTAAATAATAATTATTTATACATTTATCATTACCTTTTTCTCTCTTCATTTACTTTGAACAGTGTTTATATATATTTACTTGTTTCATCAGTCAAAATCTAATTGCCCATTACCTGGATACCCTCTTTTTTCATCTTGCTCTTTTCTATCTGAGACATCACACCAGCTGCCTGTAATAAAAAAATAAAACATTTAAACAAGTGATTTCTTCAATTCATTTTTACAGATTTAATTAAGATATATATTCTGATTATCTTTTCAAAAGAATCTGAAAATACATATTTACCTGAGGACCACCCATGACGCCTATTTTAGCATTTGGCCAGAAGAACATAAAATTTGGACTATATGCACGCCCACACATTGCGTAATTTCCAGCACCAAAGCTTCCACCAACAACAACAGTAATTTTAGGTACCTGTAAACATAAAAATATAAAAATAATATTATTAATACAAGTTGAATATCAGCAATTGTTGCTAAAAAAAAGAAACTAACCTTTGCACAGGAAACAGCCATCACCATTTTTGCTCCAGCTTTTGCTATACCGTTTGCCTCTGATTTTGATCCAACCTATCACATAACCTCGATGTTTATAATATATAATAATATGAAGAAACGTTTAACCATATTAAAAAACATTATTAAACAAGAAAAAATAAAATAGTCATTCATCACAAAAAAAAAAAAAAAAAAAAAAAACATAAAATTAAAGATGAGCAAACTTATAAGAATGCAAAGAAATGAAATATTATGACCTACGAGCAATAAAAAATATATAAAAATCAGGTATTTTGCCAAATATATATTGAATGAATCACAAATGACATACCATGAAACCTGTAATATTTTGAAGGAATACTAATGGAATATTACGTTGAGAACATAATTCAATAAAATGGGCTCCTTTTAAGGCAGATTCATTAAATAACACCCCATTGTTTCCTATAATTCCAACAGGTTGTCCAAGAATTCTAGCAAATCCAGTTACAAGAGTCTGCAAAATATAAAAAATAGGAATTAAAATAATCATCATTGTGACAAATATTTATGTAAATTGGAGTAAAAAGTTATAAATTTAGCCCTCACAGTGCCATACAATTGTTTGAATTCATCAAATTCACTTCCATCAACTAAACGAGAAATAACCGATCGAATGTCGAATGATTGTTTTAGATCGGTTGGTGCGATTGACCGAAGCTCATTTACATCGTAAATTGGCTCTTTGTAATCAGAAATATTGCTTTGTAAACCATTCATTAATCCTTCATTTCCAGCTGTGTTTAAGTTTTTAACAATATTTCTTCCTATAGATAGCGCATGCAGTTCATCTGCACGTATGAATCACAACAGATGTAAAACTAGTTTGAATATTAGAAAAACACTCGAAAACATATTTAAAAGATCACTCTAAAACGTTTAAATACTTTTATAGCACAAAAAAATTTTAAAAAAAAATATTTACCTTGTGCAAAATAGTCTGAAACACCTGATATTTTGCAATGAACATCTGCACCACCTAAATCTTCAGAAGACACTTCTTCCCCTGTAGCAGCCTGAAAACTACTCATTCAGATACGTACACTGTACACACAGATCCGCATGAATATATATAATTATATATATATATATATATATATATATCACAAAATAATATAGAAGATATCAAGAATGAAATAAACCTTCACAAGTGGAGGTCCTGCTAGAAAAATGGTACCATTTCCTTTAACCATAACACTTTCATCAGCCATTGCAGGTATGTAGGCCCCACCAGCCGTGCAAGAACCTAATACAAGGGCAATTTGGGGAATACCTTCTGATGACATAAGAGCTTCATTGTAAAATATTCTACCAAAATTCTCTTTATCAGGAAAAACATCAGCTTGTTTTGGAAGAAAAGCACCACCACTATCAACAAGATATAAACATGGTAATCTGCATTGAGCTGCGATTTCTTGAGCACGAATATGTTTTTTAACAGTAACTGGATAATACGTTCCACCTTTGACTGTTGCATCATTTGCTATAAACATACAAAGTTTTCCGTTTACGGGTCCTATTCCAGTGATTATGCCACCAGATGGTAATGGTTCTTCATACAATTCGTGGCCTGCGAGCTTTAATTAAATAAAAATAAAAAAATAAACAGAGGAACGAGAAAAAATAACATCGAAGAGTAATAAATGTTAATCATATTATCCTAGAGATTTTATCTGGAAGTTCTGTTACAATGTATAACTGGATACCTAACTTACCTCTGATAATTACATCAAAGAATTCAGAAAAAATCTCCAGTACACTAACTGTTGATCACTTGATCCAAAATCCTAATTACAGTTGAATAATCTTAAACAGAGTATGAGTGTGAGCTATTAGGATCGAACTAAGCTAACCAAACCCTAAATTCTGTGTTTCTATCACTAGTAGCAAGTTATATATGAAAAAACCATACAAATGATTAGTTTCTAACCTGAGAAAGCTCAAGGAACGAAGAAGAAGAATCCAGTAAACGATCGATTCTCTCTCTTGGAAGTAATTTATTCCTACTTTTATGCCTCTTTACAGCTTCCACACCTCCACCTTCGGTAACCTTTTTACAGAACGAATAAAAAATCGTTACTAAAAAATTACTCCCAACACTTCATGTAATCAAAACTCAACTTCTACATTCAAAATCGGCATCCAAAATCCTGTGTTTTAAAAATCAAATACGCAGATTCCTTAACAAGTTCGCAATCATTCAAACTCATCGAAAGCATTACAGTTCAATTCACACATGCAAATTCCTAAACAAGTTCGCGATAATTGAAAGCATTACAGCTCGATTGACGAGAAATTAACATCTAAAACAAACCTTACGGATATGAGAGTGAAGTTGAGCCATGATTGACTCCATTTCCTTACTGTTTCGGATAAACGAATCGGATGTCCGATCGATACCATCTGGAAGAACATTGTGTCCTTGAAATTTGGAGCTAAACTCTCGATTGCTCGACGGCATCATCAAGGCGGCGTTGATTGATGAACGCCATCGATCTGGCGATGATATCTTGGAGGATCTTGCACTTCTTACTAAGAAACCTAACATTTCACCTTAACTGTGTGTATGGTGTATGATTGTATGAAGACGATGATTGCAATATAAGCAATCACGAAGGAAGATAATTACAACTCAGATGGAGTCGTGATGATTCAGTTTGCTGGTCTGTAGTTCATATCTCATTATCCAAACGCATATGTGATTCGTTAATTTAAAATCATTTTAGGAAGATCACAAATCATCCATTTTATATCAAAACAATATTTTCATCCACGTTTGGAAATAATACACACGACACCATAGAAATACTAATTAAGAAAACGACCAAAATGATAATAAGTACTATTATTAGTTTAAGGATGGCCAAGAGCTGATCAGCTAGAAGTCAATAGGATGGGGCTCACTTAATTTAGTTTGGTTTATTGTAAAATAAATGTGGGGTTAAAATTATATAAATGAGGTTCTGTGTAATGTTAACCCCGTATACAGCAGGTTGATGATGTGGAATAGTCCCTAGATCCGGGTACAATGCTTTCCGGGTGCACCTCTTAGGGGCGGATCCACCTTACAAGGATCGTGTCACGCGACACCATTGAATTTGAAGCCGTAGTTGAAACGTATAAGACGAAATTTTTTTGACCCCATAAGATTTTTTTGAGTGACCCCAATAATATTATCAGGCAAGCTTGATGATAATAAAAACAAGCTGTTGGAGTGGTAAGCCCTTAATTAGTTAATTTCACCTATGCAAAGGTCTCATGTTTGATTTCCTTGCAACAACTTAAATTTTTTTTAGCTTGCGTAATTTCTTGACCCTACCGCACATAAGTTAACTTTCTCTACGCCAAATTAACAACCAGTTTGCAAAGTTGTCAAGTTCGATTCCTTGCAAGTTCACATAGGTTCTTAAAAGTTAATACTACAGACCAAATTAACTTTCTGCTTCCCCAAATAAACAAACAGACCTACCTTCCAATAACCCTCAAACACAAATCTCGTAAACTACACTACTCCTTATCCATAAACTCCACTTCAAACTTCACTACTTTGACAATTTCATATTTAATTTCTTCTGATATTCACCCTACTTCAAAAATTTAACTCCCTTCTACTTTGTTATTTGTTATTGTATTATTCGAACCTACCTGGCAACCCGACCCAAAAATTGTAGCGATTGAGTTGGTAGATATAACAGCACCGAAAAATGTGGACCCCATAAGAAAATATCTTGGGTCTGTCATTGGCACCCCCTGCAATTTAGAGCAAATGCGTTCCTTAGTCATCGCAAATGCACTCTTTCTTCTTGCACTATGGGGCTGTTTGGCAACTTCTGAATGGGTAAGTGTTGAACCAGTAAGAGGTCTGAATCAGTAAGAGGTCTGAACCATTAAGAGGTAATATAATACTTAACCATTCAGAGGAAAATGTCTGATCAATTCAGATAAGAGTTCTTAACCATTCAGAGAAAAATGTTTGATCAATTCAGATAAGAGTTACTTAACCATTTAGAGGCAAATGTCTAAATTATTCATACATTTGCTTGCGAAACAAACAGTCTGAACTTAAGTGTTGAACCAGTAAGATGTCTGAACCATTAAGAGCCAGTTAAGAGGTAAACAAACAGCCTCTTACCCATTGGTGGAGATGAAGATCACGTTTGAAGAGCTTCAAACCCCTTTAAGAAAAAATTTAAATTTGAATACAAATAATAAATTCAAATAAATATATGCAATTGAATAATTGAAATCGTTGATAATAATAGCAAGTAGTATAACGTAGGATGTTATACATTGATTGATGTGACATGACAGCGGTTGGAAGAGGTTACAATGAAGGTGATTGTTGTCAAGTGGTGAAGACGATGATGATGTTCTAAGAAGAGGTTAAAATTAATAATACTGATTACAATTTAAAAACCGTCTCAAATGTATGGTGGGAAGTTGTTGCGACTAACTTTACGGCCCGAACTTAGAAGTTATGACAAATTAGGCTATTAGACATTTTGATTTTCAAAATTTTGATATTTTACTCTAAACCTTAAACTCCATCCAAATCATTGTTAAATCCTAAGGTTATTTTGGATAGTTTAACATTTTAACCCTAAAAAAAGAATAACTTGTTTAATACATCATATGATGGATTTCTTCATGTTGCTCGTCATTCTTTTACGAAATCCGAGTCGTAGCTATGCATAGTTCAATCAAGAGTTTGAAGGGGATCATTCGAGTTATTGAAAGACATTAGTCGAAGTGTTTAACAATGAATTGGGTGGATTTATGGTTTGGAGTAAAACGTCAAAAATTAGAAATCATCATCGTCATCGTCGTATTCAGTATATCCCACATAAAGTTAAGGTCTGAGGAGGATAAGATGAAAACAAACCTTACCTCTATCACGTAGTAATAGAGAGGTTGCTCCCAGTGAGACCTCGGCTCATGATGTCTGATTAACCGTCAACGCAATGCTTTTAACGTTATTTCACAAAAATAAGGTTAAAACTAGTGCAATTTTACTTTTACCCTTAAAGGGTCCACACACACACATATATATATATATTATATGCACGCTCTGCAAACGGACATTTAAAAAATCAGAAACTAAAATATTAAATTGACAAAATTTAAGAATTTGAATGAAAATAACAAAAGTGATGTAGGTAGGATTAACATGACAATTTATTTATTACAAAAGTGCAACCGATGGTTGACTTGGTCTTTTTCACCTTTTAAAAAAAGTTACAATCGACTTTGCAAACCGTTTCTAAACCTTTAAAATGTTGCAACCGACTTATTTTAAAGAGTTGCAACTGATCTTACGACGTTTTCATTTAATAGTCTATTAAAAACTGTGGCTGATTTTCGTTACATTTATGTGACTGTTTTTTCGTTCGTAAAAAAAGTTATTTGTCAGTGGATCAAATGTCAAAGCTCTAAAGTTCAAACCTACACCTTTTAATCGTACATTTGAATTTATATCTTTTCTGTTACGAGAGTTACTCATTTAATTTATGTAAGCTTGCGATGGCCAGTGATGCTTGCGATGGCCAGTGATGGACAAATTTAATATGTCACATATTCTTAAATCTTAATTAGTTTGGACTATAGAGAAAAAAAGGAACTAGACCCATGCTCACAAGATCCAGGACGTGCATGCTATAAACCCTCCAACTTGTCTTATTGACTTCGCATAAATTATTTTTAAGGAAATTCTATCTATCATCACCTCAATTCTATCGGTGAATGTAATTTACCGGGTTTTAATAATTGATTCCAACCAATCTACGTAACCAATGTCACATAGCTCATATTTTTAGAATTTTCTAATTTTCTTTTCATTTCTAACAATTGTGGTGTTATGAGTTCTCAGCCACATGAATAATTCAGTGTACTCATCGACGTCTAACCCTAAATTTCAACTCTCTTCTCCTGTTGTTCGACCGGTTTGGTTTATATTTCTAAATTTCAACTCTATTCGAATCAATTATTTATCTCATTATGTATTCAACTTTCTTATCTCAATTAAATCAAATTTGGATTTTACCTTTATTATAAATTTATCAACCAAATATAGAATTCGTGGGATATTTTAATTTAAATATTTTTAGAATTGAATTATAGTATACTAGGTGAGAAACCCCTGTATTACACGGCGTACAAAATAATATTTTCAATAATTAAAGCAGTTTGTTTATATTTTGATAAATATTTCTAAACATATATTTTAAAGCAGGTTCATGTTTATTAATATGTATGAAAAAAAATATTGATTCTAAATACAAAATAAAACGATGTAAACGACCAAAAGCCATACGAGAAAGAATATTAATCTAACTATAAAAGAAAGAAAACTACAGAATACTTCTAAATACTCCTTTCATCGTTAGGTTCTTGCATGTTGAAATAACATATATGTTTTTAGTATACATAATAATTAATGTATGGAAAACATATTAAATAAAAAATACAAAAAGTAATGTTATGAAATTAAAATGAAACTGATACAAATATATCAAGTAACAAACGTTAGTAACATTATGAAATTAAAATGATAATCTACCTCTAATAAAGAAGTAAAAAAAATGTCATGTGGCATTTAAATGTCACTTGACATTCTCATAATTTTTCAATAATTTTTTAATTATTTAAATTAAATAAACTAATAATTTTAATTCTTTTATAGTTTTTATTCTATTTTAAATTATAAGAGTTTTTTAATTATTTAAATTAACTAAAATAACAATTTGAATTCTTTTATACTTCTTATTCTATTTTAAATTATAAAACATATGTAATAATTAACAGTTTAGTCCATCGTTAAGTGGGACCGGGTCTAAAGTTTCAAGTCTTAGCAATTTTCATCCCTAACGTTTCAAGTCATAAACTTTTCTTTCCCTAACATTTCAAGTCTTAATAGTTTTCATCTCTAACGTTTCAAGTCTTAACAGTTTTCGTCCCTAACATTTCAGGTTTTAACAGTTTTTGTGTATTGCAAATTTAAAAGAGGAAAATCACGCTTACTCTGTTTAAATTTTAAATTTGACGTTTCTGTAATTTGTATAATTATCAACTAAATTTAAGAAGTTTATATTTAAAAAGTTTTTAATAGATAGTTTTAAAATCTTAAAACATCATTTATAGTTATAAACGTGTCAAACATTTATTTTTTTAGTGTTTACAACGTAATAACTTAATATATATATGCAATGATTCAATAAAAAATTATAAGTGTTAATTATGTAATCTCGTGTAATACACGGGTTTTAAGCTAGTATGTAAATATTTACTTCCATGATTTTCCCTTGCTAAAATATGTCCACGTCCAAACAATGGTGGACTGCATGAAAAATACCAAAAACTTAATCAACATGTTTACCTAGTCTATTATATAATGTTATAGGGTGGATCATATGTTTGTGGCATAAATCATTTCTTTTTATTCCCTCATTTCTGGCTTTATCCGTACATGATTATTCCCTTTGGCGTTTTGTGCACAAACAACGATGATTTTGGTACCCTTTATTTACGGTGGATTGTAAAAGAGGTTATGGAATCAAGGTCACTTCACGAGACCAGTTGAGCCGAACGAACGAACACAGGTTCAACCTTAAATTTTAACCACTCGAGCTTCATTCGATTGACTTCGTTTTAAGAAAAAGATGGCGTAATTAACTCAGTTTAGCTTGGTTATATAGTTAGAATTTAGATGGAAAAAATTATCTTAATGTAGATTGTACCTAATAATGATAGATTTGGTTTTAAAAGATTGAATTTTTACTTAATCTATAAAATCTTAAAAGCTATGATTAATTTAAGCAAACCAACGTACCTTGTGTCAAGGTTTGTTTTAGAGAAAGGGATAGAGAGATAACAAAGAATTGCATCAAAAGTGAGTTAGTTAGCTTCATGTTCGTTGCTAACACATTTAGCAATCTCATTAACCGACTATTATTCCAAAAGTTCGATAGTTGTTTATAAATCTGAATTTAGACCCTAACTTTATTAAATTGATAATTGTTGCTACTATGAAAATCCTTAGGCCGCTCCTTGTATGGATTTGCTAAGATGAAAATATGAAAGCGACCGCAGAAGGGGTTTATGCAATCAGCTTTCGGCAGTATGAGGGTCCTTGAGAGAAATCGTAAATGAGAGCAAGTAAGTACGAACGAAAATGGAGTTCAATGTGCTACCTTTGGAGAACTAGTTTGGTATTTATAGATGATCATGGTGAACAATCAAGTGACCCTTCCAACTATTACCCGTTATTTGTGGACGTTTGTAGTGTATTGTGTCTCCCACTTATTTCCTAAGTTGACCTTTGGCATGTTGCTTTGTCTCGTTTCATAAGACAGTCTTATCTTGATTGACTATTAACTCAAGATCATCATAACTCATCCTTACCCATTTTGACTTTAGTGGTATTGTCTTGTTGAACCAACTGTCAACCCCGTGGTTGTGAACGAAAATGAGGATCAAGCGGAAAGGTAAGAAGTAGATACTAAGAATCATGAGCGGGTTTGAGTAGAGAAACATGGAAGGTTGAGTGAATCAGGTGGCAAATCAAGCTTATAAGCCACAGTACCAAGTCGTTCAAGAACCAAGAATGGTCCATTGTATCAAGGGACAAATTAGTGTCAAAATGGTAACCACATAAACCAAAAAATGAAGGTAAGTTTAATACATTATAGAATTTCTAAGTTCAACGAAAATATTAACAATCCACCTTGTGTAACTTAATAAATAGTTTTGACTAGTAATCAACTAATCATAAATCCTCAACAAAAACAATAGAAAATTAAAGGTTACCATAGATGCACCAACCACCAATGATTAACTGCTAATATTCAAAAGTCAAAACAAACATTTTCCCAAAGCAGAGATGCACCAACTACCAACCAACTACCAATGGTGGGTTGCTATTTATCATCACCATATCTGACTTACCAAATAAAAAAAATTAAAATAAAATAAAAGCTAGATCCAAGAGTAACATGTGTCGAATTCAACGATCGAATTACCATAGCAATAAAACGTGCAATCTAAATTCATCATTGGAACAAACAGACAGCAATTATACAGCAAAATCAATAGTAGTTAGTTACTTGAGAGAAACATCGACTTCTACAAAAGAATCTGTCAAAATAATATCTTTGGAATTCTCCGCTTTTGGGTGATCGCGAGAATTAATCTTTAATCTCACATGTAAAGGTCTCAAAAACACAAACTCTTCAGGGGTTTTGTTTGATGTTGATAGGATCTGAGTGCACACCGCTATTTGGGAATTATCTTTCTCGCTCTGGTTTGAATTGTTGACCAATTTAGTCAACTGTTGCATCTTGGAATTGTTGGTTTTATTTTGAATTCTTAGGTACAATGCAGCATTGATAATAACCTGAAAGAAAATGAAAATTTTCAACTTATGAAATAAAATTAAGGATTAACCTAATCAGAGAAAACCTGAATTAAACCTTGAAAATGAAAATTTCATTCTATTTGGTCAGTATTTTTTCACACTATAATTACCAAATTGGTCTGTATTAAAACTTAATATTACCAAAATAGATTTAAAAAAATAATAAATAACCAAATATAGTATTTTGGTAAATCAGAAATCGAAGCATACCTCACTTGTTCCGGGGCTAGTATTGACAGCACAATCTATGCTTATTTTTCCATCTTGCAATTTTACATCTGAAATCATATCCTCTTTGTTATTGAGTTCTTTTTCAGTTAAAGATGCAAGATCATCCAATTCATCGTACCACTGTTGCGCAACACCAATCTGCATGCATTTGAGGTCGATTAAGTTAGTCAAACTTTTTAATGATTATTACTTTTTAAAACATGACCGAGAATTTTCATTATAGAACTTTTTCTTATGTTAAATAAAAAAATTTAGGAGATTTTATACATTAAAAATGAACTTAAACTTTTGATAGATTTTCCTTTATCTATTTATTCATTTTACCCATTTGACCCGTTAAGAGATCAAGCCAAAAAAATAAAAATAAATAAAAAAAGGTCCAAATTTAACCTTCTCAGTGGATTCGGCTTTATTCTTTGCCACCAAAGTTTCGGTAGCGGTGCCTCTTGTTTGTCGCCATATGCAATCCTCGTTTAGTGGTTCCGCAAGCTCGGTATCTTCAGGAATCTCTACATTAATCTTTATGTCTATTCTACCTGTTTTGTATAATTAAATAACAGTTTTATTATAATTTAGTAGTTGATTAAGTTAGTACATTCATAATTACACATAGTTCATAATTTTAAGGGTGGATGTAAAGAGCCAATTACCTGGTAACAAAGTGAACTGTTGAATATGATCAATATGAACTTCCGATACACCAAAACCACTGTGACATCAGATGCAAAATTATACAAATGCCCTTCTGAAAACCTCATATTTATATAAAGGGAATGTAATGCGATGTAAATTAGCGACTCACGCGGCGTAAGCTGACTCCATTGGAGAAACCAACCAGTATGGCAATCCAAGTACTCCAAAGTTTGAAAAGTCAAAGCTACTCATTGACTTTGACTTTTTGTTGTATTTTAGTACCACCTGACCATCTAAACATTCCCGTTGTTTAGAAAATTATCAACGTGTAGTTTTTAAGTAGATGGAAAAAAATAAGACAATGTTTGAACTTTGAAGTATATTCTAGATGTGGTACAATGGATTTCCATTTGTTTATTAAATTTGTAAGTAATAAATAAATGTGTTGCAGTAAAGTTGCCATTAGCCCTTACAAAAACTAAAATAATAAACTAATTATACTGAAGTAAGAAATTTTGGAAATTGTAAGCATCATTTCATTGAATACAAATGCATCTGTTTTTAATATAACCAAAATATACTTTTTTTATAGAAAAAAGGTCAAAAAGGCCACCTTTAGTATATATCTTAACGATCTACCATTTATTTACCTGAGTCACAAATTACTATATTATCCTGAAAAGTTGCCACTGAAGAGACCAAACAAGCATGTGAATATCCCTTTTTTGAGAAATCATTAAAAATATTCTGTGGAATGATATCTGACGGTATTTCCTTCAAAAGAGAATATTTCTCTGAAATCAACGGTCCACAAATCTCTAAAATCTTTGCAGAACCTTCATAGTGCAAACAATATAATATTAATCGCTATCAAAAGCGGATAATTAATCGGGAAATTTTAGAATAAAAAAAAATGAAAGGCGAACCTTTGACAACTTCTTTAATAAAACCAGATGAGAGATCCATGATCCATAAAGTTTCAAAACTGTGTTAAAAACATAGGAAGTTGGAGATGAAATTTTAACATATGTAACTTGAAATATTAATATTAAAACCTAAATTCAGAGATTGGAAGACTGAAACGTTTTAAGAGATATGTGATTTACCTGCGATTGAGGATAAAGAGGTCATTTTCCAGTGACATAAGCATATGCCAGGGGTAAAAAAGTAAATTAGGATCAACTTCCTCAGAATTTGAAGAAACAGATTTTGAACTCCAAAGTTTATCGGTGATCCAGCTCAGCAGACCGCCTTTTGTCTTGTAACCGTTAGGTTTGGGATAGAATGTCTCAACAGTCCCGCTCTCCATATCAGCTCGCCTTATAGCATGGTTCTTTAATAATATTAAATTGATAAGAAATACAGAAAAATAATAATAATAATAATAATAATAATAATAATAATAATAATAATAATAATAAGCCTATAAATATACTTTTAAGTATTCAATTTTTTTTTTAAATTTGCCAGAACTATGTTTCATCTATAACAGTCAAATGAGTAAACTTATTTACGAATCAAAATTTTCAAACAATTCACTGTCATCAGAAATGCATAAAACATCCTAAATTGCTATATTAAGAAACAATTTGGATTATTACCATGATAACAATGTTATCAATTAGCACGATACTTTTTAATAAAATTAAAAATGCCATTTTGACACCTTGAACATGAAGGGTGTATAAAAAAATGTAAAAATACATTTAAAATTAAAAAAATAATCTTGACCATCATATTTTAACACACACCTCCGAGTCAACAAAATACAGGCAATTCTCAGATTCATGATAAAACAAAGCAGCAGGACGCATTAATTTAGAAGATTCAAAATCGCCATCCTCAAATCCAGGAGAAGATCCAATCTGAAAATAATTATGTATTATTAATAAAAACTTTTAGCAGCCTCTATCAAATTATGATGTGAGTTGCATTTGAAAATTCTTACATACAGAATCTAAGATATTTCCATTGCCATCAAACACAATAATACGATGGTGGTTTATGTCAGAAAGAAACAACCGTTCATTAACTTCATCAACCGCAATGCACCCTGCAAATTCGTATTACCACAATGCAAGTTAACATTTCTTTTAACACTTGTTAATAAGAAATTATCTTTTAAGAACTTGACATGTAAAACAGTCTTCACCATACAAAACTGTGATTAAATACAAAACTATTTGTAAAATTATAAAATATTTTAAATATTGTACCTGGGAAATAAAGCAGCAAATTCTGCAATGGAGAACATAAATATGGTTCCTTGAAAGAATCTAGTGGCTTTACCCATGTGCCTCTGAGATTATGCAGCAATCCTGGTTTTTCTTTCGGTTGATCAATTAAATCTTTGATGGCTACAGGTATTAAAAAAAATTATAATAAATAAAAAAATAAAACAAAAAAACAAACACGATTCAAAAGTTAATTACTTAATTCATTGATGTTATAATTTTGAGTTGCAACTTTTCTTCCAAACAGTTTATTCCTATCATGATTTCCTACTAGCTTGTCAATGTATTATATATCGCAAAAAGAGGCATCAAATCTTTACAAGTTTATGTGCATTTGGAATGGCATACACGTAGTACTATAATAGATAAAGTAAAATGCCATTTTAGTCCCTGGTTTTATTTCATACTTGTCACTTTGATCGCTAAGTAATCTTTTTTGCCAATTTGGTCCCTGGTTTTGTAATTTGATGCCAATTCCGTCCTTCCTTCACACCAGATGTGACAAATATGGAATATAACCAGGGACCAAAATGACACCTAATTACAAAACCAACGACAAAAAACGGCACCAAATTACAAAGCCAGGGATGAAAATGGTGCCAAATTATAAAACCAATGACCAAAATGATGAGAAACCTTACTTAGGGACTAAAGCAGCAAATATGGAATATAATCAGGGACCAAAATGGCACTTTACTCTAATAGATAATAAGATTTTAACAAAAATATATACAAGTATATGGGAATATTATGACAAGTGGACAAACATGAAAGAGTAGAGTGATAGCCTTACTTGTCTCAAGAATTTCAATTTCCACATCTTTTTCATGCGAAAGTAGAGGACCCTCAATACCTTTAAATAAAATATAGCCCACTTTATCTAATATCTACAGAAAAAAAAAATGTAAAGCGTAAACAATTACTATACTCAAACAAGCTACAAAAAGCTTAAAGAAAAACATTCAATAATTACTATACTAAAACCCTAAAATAGAAAGAACACTAAACTATTAAATCTACCGACATTAAATATAGATATAAATTTACCTCAGGATGAGACTTGTTTGACACTAAGATAGGAAATGTGATGTATTCGCTCATGATTACTTTCGCTAAACGAGAACGAACGACATCACTGCTAAACGATCCGCAAAGCTGAAATCCAATTACATTGAGTGAAGAATACCTGAATGGTAAATATATGGACACATAATTATTTGAATATATATTAAGTTATTAACTGGAACAAAGAAGCTAATGACCACTACATATTTTATACCTTTGCTGAAGTGATTTTACTTTTTCCAACATAAAAGTAGAGTCCTCAATAAATGCACCAGCAACAACTAAGAAGACTCCATCTTTCCCATTAAGATCCTTTGTTTTAGCACTTCTGTTTAACCAGCAATGAGAGGGACCTATATTAATTAAATTCAACTATTTAACAGATATGAATATGGCCAATTTTTAATAATTAAATATATGTGCCTATGTAAGTATAAATATGTCATAAGTATCATACTAAAGAGAATACCACATGTACATAACCTGAAAGGAAATGTATATTGTAATATAAAATCACTTTTTAGATTATATGTGATAAGGTTATGAAGGTTTGCATCATGTTTTGCAAGTTAAGTTTTTTTATTGAAACTTTAGTATGTTTGGAATTTATTAGAAACTGGGATGATACTTTTATCAATTTACAGAGTTTATCTGATGACATAAGTTGGATAAACACCTGGATATTAGGTACACAGTATGAACATATACACATGTAACAGAATAAACTCATTACTGGTACTAAAGAACATCCATAAATATGAATTTATCGTTGAATAATTTAATTTTCATAGCGTATGATCCCAAACAAATGAAAATGTGCGTTGATAACTGTCACAAGTGTGAAAACTGCAATCAATCTAAAGATAAATGAAGCAGAATACCTTCAATCACATTAAGACTGGATCTAATTAAAGTCAATAACGAATCAATCTCCAAAAGAGGCGATTTACGTGTTTCCAGTACAGTTGAAAACCTGATGAAAACTGTCATTGGTGAATTAGAGAAGCAAAGCGACTCCATATTAGTAACACTCAATATGAAGAAAACAGATTTACCTATGAGTATGTTGTTTATATCTTAAAACACCATTATTGATTTGTTGGCATGAATATTTGGTAGCTGAATTGGCAATCCATCTGGATGTTTGATAGTTTCTTAATATATGATAGCATCTTCCTGGGGAAATAATAAGGGAAATTGTTCAGATTTCATAAACCAATCGCTTATGATAGGAAATTTGAGCTCAAATGCGAAAAACAAATTCAGATACGAAGACGTCACCTGCAGGTCGTAACACCATAGTTGTGCTCGTGTTTTTTATTTCGCCAAATCAAAAACAACCTTGAAATATGAAAACCAAAATCGAATTAGAAGATGTTCGAATCGGGAGAAATGCAGGGAAGTACTTTACTTATAAACAAATCTTGAAATATCCTACAAATCAGGGTAACAAATGTGGAAAAATCCTATGGATCGCACCCTTGATTCTATGCATATGTCACCTTCACTAAAATTTGGTGAATAAGAGTCTCATACTCTCATAAACCAAATAACCCCATTGACAATCTCTCCGAAAAATGTAATATAGATGTTTTGAGGTTACAAATTATAAGTTAACTAGGTTATAACCCGTGTGTTACACGGTTGTAGTGATTAAGTCTGCATAATTGAAAAGTTTATAACAAAAAATATTTCTTATAAAAGATACAAACCAACCAAAGTTTATCTGAGTAAAATAAATGGTCGTACGGTACCAAATGATCATCTCGAAAAGAAAGTGCATTAAAAAAAATGGATTGTTGAAGTGCAACCATTAATTATATATTAAAATGATGTATAAACTAAATTACACATATGTAAAAACATCCTTTTAAACAACATTAGTCGTTTTATTAGTATTAAATATAATTTCTATGTAGACATCACTTGATGATTTATACAAAAATAATTATATGAATGAAAGTTAGATATTAAATGAAATAAAGGATTGTTAAAATATCAACATGAATTGCATAGGAATGTATAAAACAATTTACATAAAACAATTTACATATCTATAAAAAACTTTCTTGTACAGAACATTAGAAGTTTTATTCATACTTATACCATTTTTATCTAACATAAATAATTTAACTCCATCTTGGCATTTTACTCTAGAATGTGTTATGTGGCGGATCCAGAAATTTTTTTCGGTGGGTTCACTATTTTTTGATGATCCAAATTTCATAAAACCGGACATAAAAGTTTTACGGTTGGTTTGACAGTTCGGGTCATATAAGATTCATCATATAATAAGAATGCGATACATTAACTTAATTAAATAAACATCATCCCTAAAAATTAGGAAAACACACAATATAAATACAATAGTCTTTACGAATTAAAAAAGTACTTATTGTTTTTCCTAAAAGGTTTCATCTTTTGAAGGTTTACTACTTGAAGATGATGATTCATGGTTTGATGGTTGTCTTTTAAAACATTTACAAATACTCAAAATACCTAATCACATAAGATCAAAATCAAGATAGACACAATAATAAGGATTTCTACTAAACTCAATAATATTCAATTTCAAGATTAAGCCATTTGGGACAAGAATTAGCCAAATTGGTTTAGTTAACCTGGTTTCTGAATGATTTTGGTATGATATTGTATTTGTGATTTGTGAATTGCCTAAACAATTAAAATTTATGTGTTAATCTGCATAAACATAGAATGTTTGTCAATGGTAATTTGCATAAACAATCAAATCGGCTAACTTGGGCTAAACAACCAAATGGGATATTCAATTAAATTTCCATAAACATACCAAATCAGTGGCCCTTGCGACCGGTAATGGCAAAATCAAGGTCTGTATAAACAATTCAATTTGATGTGCTATGATTTTGAATAAAACATACCCAATAAATGGCCAAATCAAAGTCTAGAACAAGGATAGATTAAAGTACCACGGCGGGCTAGTCCGGTTGGATGGTGGCATGAACGCCGGCAGTGGCCGGTTGCTGGCGCCCGTGGTGGTGGCTGCGAACTCGTAAAGGTGGATTGGGGAAGTGGAGAACGACATAAGTTGTTTTGGGGTTTAAAACCCTAAAACTTACGGGGTTAAAACCCTAAATTTCGTTTTAAAAAAACACTAAAAATAATGTGAAAGGTTATTTCGTTTAATAAAAAATAATGACAGCGTGAATGGGAAATGGACATGCGACCTTTTACAACAAATCCAAGGGACGTTACCACCAGACTGATGGAAATTTTGATTAAGGATTCACTCCTAATTATATGTAGGGGTTCACTCAAGTTCTTTAACAATACAAAAGATACAATCCCTGCTAATTTTTCTAAAGATGGTGGGTTCTGGTGAATCCGGTGTGTTCTACCAAGATCCGCCCCTGGTTACGTACAATTGTACATGCAAGAAAAAAGGTTATTATAAATCTATAACTCAACTTGTGAAAGAGATTGTCATTGGTTTTTATTATTTTTATTAATAATTTAAAAAAGTATTAAGTTATATAAAAGTTTAGACAATAATTATGCCCGGAAAATTCAAAATTTTGGTTGCACGTAAAGAATGTCATCATATAAGGATTTCCATCTATTGTCCCAAACAAATTCAAGTCGAGGCAGAGTACTAGTTATTAACAATGTACCAAACAAAGAACGAAGATAATAACCTGAACCAACATGACTCGCTATTAGAGTGTGAGCATAAAGTTTTTAGGAACCCTTCGCTAACGGAAGTTCTTTAACAAAAGTCTTTAAGAATGGTAAAAAATGGCTATAAACCTATTACATAAGTAGATACGAAATTGCTGCAAGAAAGATGCATGTACGATTACCATAACTATATAATCAATTAGTTATATGATATTCATGTATTACTTAGAGAATACACATTGAAATACCTGCCGTTAAAGGAAACCATTCAAATACCCTCAAACAACCAGCATATTGACAGCAATGAATAATAAAGACAACAATTACTCTAATATTTGGTTTTAATATTCAGATTTACAACTACAAAAGCCCTCAATAGGGTACATCTGAGTTTGTAGTGATAGCAGGACATCTTAAAGTTGTTCTTCATCTTCCCCTTTTCTGCTGAAATATAATCTTGTAAGTACGGCTAAACACTTATCTGATTTATTAACAAAACAATAGATATAACTTTCTAACATCTAACCATTTTTATAAGCTGAAACTTTATACCAAATGAGTGATCACTTGAGTGTGTGTCATCAAAGGCGTCAATATAACATACCGACTTGATTCTTATATTGAGCTGCTTTATGCTTATGTGCAAGGCGGCTAAGAACCTGTACATCAATCTAACAAATTAAAGTTGAATTGACGTGTGAATAGAACCAATGGTTTTTACTAAATCAGAACTATGCTATTAGTTACATTTAAAACTTATAATCCACAGATGAAAAAACACAAGAATACACACAAACACCAATAACAAAGATTAGTGAAGTTCATTACACTTTGATGTAATTTGCCAAATACTAAAAAATTAGAAGGTCGTCATTCGTGAACTTGTAAAGAAAGATAGATTAAAGTTTTGTGGAATTAAACATTATATATTTCTATCAGTTGTTATTGATTTAAATCTGAGACAATTTTCAATGAAGAATAGAGGAACCTTTAACGCCTGAAAGCTATGACCAATTGGCTGCAGGAATTCCAAACAACTTGCATATGGATGTTTTGAAGGATCTTTAACCAAGCAACTTGCAATCATAAGTTTAAAGTGGTAAAATTAAAAATATAAAAATACAATTAGATTATCTTAAAAACTTGAGAATGTAAACCTGATGAGAATGTACCTATTATAATAAAAACTACAGTGCATACAAGCAAAAGTAACAACAAATTGTTAATCACACTCCAAATCATATCTACATAACTTAATCTACAATGCATTCGATAATCACCTTGATAAACCATTTATAAGTATGCAGAATTATCAATTGGCTCAGTACCAAATCCATATCTACACAACAACAAATCAAACAATAATAAGGGCAATTTTGAAATGAAAGAATGAGATTGTAAACCCTAACTCTAAATTGAGTTTGGAAACCAAGAGACATGATTTCAGTAACATTCATGACAATCAAGAGAGAAACTCACATGAACCATGTAGTATGATTGGACTAACAACATCAACTGTTGCTGGAGAAACCGAAACCACCAGCACCACTGTAGGTACTGTACTTTGGATCCAATGTTGTAATTTTATAATATGCGTCTAGGATTTAAGGAAATCAGAATAAGATGAAGAACAATGGATATTTAAAAGATAGAAATCAGACTACGTTACTTGCTTGGACTGTATTTTGGACCGAATGTTGTAATTCGTAGCAGGCGCAATGCCAATGATGAACTGCTAGGATTTCCTAGGGATAAAAACATTCATTGAATCTGATTTTTAAAAATCATAAAAGTGAATCACGTATTTTCAATTTCTATATTCTTAATCAAACGAAAAATGGAATAAAAATCGATTCTTACATATATATTGTTGATAAAGTTCTAAGATGAGCATTTATCATAATCAGATTGCTTCTAGGATTTGGAAGAGATTACGAAGAATAGACAAAAACGTTTCAAATATTTCAAATATAAGAGAATGATTATTGCACAAGCTTTTCTCACGGAATAATGATAGAAATCAATCAATTTACCTTCGATTGTGAAGAAAGATGTTGATTTACTAAACCAGAAATATGGTGGTTCTTCATGAGGCGCTAGGGTTTGTTGAGGAAGGAGATGGAGAATATCTAGCGTTTGATAGAACCATGTGGGCGGGAATTGGAGGGAATAAATTGCCTGATAGCAAGACACGTGGAAAGAAAAACCTTGGTTTTTTAATAAGTATATATATAGATCTGTCTTCTCGAGCTAAGAAGAAAAAAACCTTTTCTTGTAAGTTGTAACCCAACCTGTTATTATACAATGGCTATTATATATTATTATGTTTCCATTAATCTCTCTCCTCTAACTGTTATTTTTCAGCCATTAGATCAAAAAAAACTGTTTTTTTATTAAATCACAGCCATTTAAACTCCATAAGAACCTTCTAGATGCAGCAGTTTAAATCAGTTTTTTGCTACTCGGAAAATGTAAAAAATCTTGGTTATTGCTCATTACTTATGTAAATAACAGTGAGTTTGGGCCCGGTTATGAATTTCTAAGTGCGTGGGCCGTTATTCTAACCGCTTAATTAGTCCAGTTATAGTTAAAGTACTATTATTATCATTTGTTGGTTAAGGTGAACGGTATGGGGTTCGGCTTCACCGTTGGGTTCCCGTAGGTTTTCAGGTGTAACATTCGGCATCCCGTATCATCAATATTGTTTGCTTTGATAGCTCACAGCTCACAGATTTGCTTCTGGTTACTCAGGTGAAAACTTCTCAGGGTGGTCACCCATCCTGGATTGCTGTCACCTGAGCGAGCTTAACTATGGAGTCCTCCTCTCATCCACTACCATTAAGCCCTAAAATGCGTTGGTGATATTAGATGCAGAACATTCCTTATGAACAAAGATCTCTCATGTGTCACGACCGATGTGGGATTTACCTAGGGTGTTACATTAGGTAACATTGCCGCATAGTTGCGCCTTCAACTAACGGGTTTCTCTTTCAGATTCATATACTCGAGAGTGAGAGAGAGATGTGGGTGTGTGAGGTTGATGGTTGAGATGGTATCATTGCATAGGTCCAGGGTTTGAGAGGATTGAAGAGGGTAAAAGTGATATAACATGAGGTGACAGAATATGATTAGAGAGAATATGAGGGTTCAGGGGTACCATACCCTTCATCCTAACCGGTGCATTCTGGCCAAATGAAACCCAATGTTTTATGATCACTATATATATATTATGTTTGATCTTGGTCAACAAAGAGTAATTTGCATCGACTAAATAGTAGGGATGAGATTGGTACCGTATTCGTACCAAACCGGTACCCGTATAAAAATCGGTACCCGTACCGAAAATACCGAATTATATGACAAGTGGGTACCGTGTACCATACAGTATCGGTACTTGTTTTTTTCGGTATTTTACCCATTTGTTTGACGCTAAAAGGGTATCGATACCTTTTCTTTTCTTTTCGGTACTTTAACCATTTGGGACATGTTTACCCGTTTGGTTCGTTCGAAACAACAAACTCCTAAAATTTTGGCCAACATCATAAACATGTCTCCATGATTAAAAAAAACTTCATGAACCTCACAACTAAATGTACTCACAAGCATGGTTGTAAAAATCCCGATTAATTGCTAATCCTCCCCTCACCGATTAATGACCTATTATCATTAATCAGCCCCGTTGGTCAAAATAGATTGAACAAAACTAGCTACAATTACATAGTTTAACTTATTTATGTGAACTTTGAAGTATTGTATTCATATTAGTATGAGTATTTATAAAGTTTTAAAAATGACGTATAAAACTTCCAATCCGATTAATCCCGATTAATACCAGACTAATCTTGATTAATTCATAGTCCTCACCTCACCGCTCGACTAGCGCCTAGCGGTTTTTACAACACTGCTCACAAGTCTAGAAACAATTAAATACATTCCCCAAAAATAAACAAAATCCATATTCAACTCAATAAATCCATCAAATACATTCCAAAATATAAACAAAACCAAATAAAGTTGATCAAGAAATTTCAAAGAAGAATATCCATTAAATCCGTTTGTTATAGAATATCTTAATTTATTGTATCTAAGAGTTAAAGAAGACTTGATACACCCTCTTCTTGTTATAATGGCTCGGATGGGTGTGATATTATGATCATGTTCATCCTTGTCCATGATAAGTCGTTGCGCAATTTCTTGATTAATTTGATTTAACGACCGGGATCGTCTTAAAAGTTTTGATCAGCCACCAACTTGTACAGCTTGCTAGTTTGCTTGTACCATTTTCAACGTGAAATTTTCCTTTAAAAAACTATCAAGGACTAATATTGTAAAAACTGAAATTTTTGTGATCAAATTTAACCCTAAAAAAAGGTAACCGCGATTCCACCAACATAAATATTAAATAGTACCCTTCACCGATCTATCTCTCTAACTGGTGCGATATGTCTTCTTGTTCATACGGGTTTATCTGCCATCAAACAAGGCGTTTTGTAATCGTAAATGCAGGTTATGATGATCCGTTGGATACAATAGTTGATTTGACTCAATCGGACGGTCATGACAAGGTAAAGTTTAGATTTATAGATTACTATGAAGGCATAAAAACCGTCTTGCATAATGATGTAAACCCTTATGAAATTCGTCAGCTCTTATTCACAAAGAGTAACAACGGCAGCTAGAATCTTGTATTATACCAGAAGTGGTCAACTGCAGGAATATGTTATGGATGAGAGAAATTATATGGCATCTATGTCGTTGGCAAGGTTTGTAATATGGTGTAACCGATTTCGTAATAACAGGCCAGCAGCTATTGAAGAGGCTGTGAAGGTTAATAGATTTGTTAAAGATGAAGAAGAAGATGATGATGATGATCAAGAGATGTGTGTAATTTGTTTACAAGAGTATTAAAGGGAGAATTTGATTGGAACATTACCATGCAAACATAGTTATCATGAGGAATGCATTAAAAAGTGGTTAATAAATAAATCGAATTGTCCAACTTGTAGGGGTAATATTTTCGATTTTACATAACTTTCATTTTCTCTTATATTAATTAATAATTAGTACTAGTGTAGCTTGTGAGGATTCTTACATTATTTTGTTCTTATTCACTTTTGTGCTTTTATTTTGTCCATTGCAGTATATTGTTGATGTGCAGTTCGCTATTAAAATTGCGGTGTATGGTGACTCTATTCGATCTATGCAATCAAAGGTAAACCTGAGTGAACCATATCTATTTTGAAGCATAATTAAGTATCTTTGTTCTTGAATTATATAGTTGGATCGTAATATTATAAAGTTTACAATCAAAGGTGATACCATCCGGGGTGGTGGCGCAGTTGGCTAGCGCGTAGGTCTCATAGCATAGAGTAATCCTGAGGTCGAGAGTTCGAGCCTCTCTCACCCCATAATTTTTGTAAAAGACCATTACACATGAGACCTTAGCTTGAGTTGAACTAGAAAATAATGGAACCCATTAATTATGTTACGGTTTCTGAAATCAATTTGGAATGCTTTGATAAATTTCTTATTTTATGAGAAAAAACTAAACAACCTATGAAGTATCATTGTGTATTTATTTTAATCTCAAGCACAAATAATTAGCTTGAAACATATACTGAAGTGAGATTGGGTTTATAATGGCTTGAAGTGAATTACTCCTTTCTCTTATATAAGATACAGATATAATCGAAAGAAAATGAGTATGGGTTTGTTAATATTCATAAGTAGTATATGGTTGACAAACCGTAAAGTCAACGCATTTGTGAAGTTCCTTAGATGATAGTTGCAGGTTTGCTTTTGTTAAATCAGGGAAAGTTTCTGTTTAGATGATAGTCGCAGGCTTGCTATCCTTTTACTCAAGTAAAGATGGAATGAGATAGTCAAGAATATAAACGGTCAAACATCTTATCCAATAAAATTTCATATTGGATTATTGATTTCATTTATTTGAAATTTTCAGTTCTCTTTTCTCGACTTACGCATTTAAACTGAATTTTCCGTTAAAAAAGTTTAAATTTGATTTAAATGAAGCTTTTCAATCATGCATTAATACAGAAATAACATAATACCGGCCTATATTTAACAATTTGAATTTGGATTATGTTTTTTATAAGACAAATGGATAAAAAGTAAATTAAAAATACCAACTAAAAATAAAATGAATGGAAACCGGCCCAATGCCTATTTTAGTGCATATAACCTTTTAACTCGTTATTAATAAAAGTTCACAATATATATCAATTAACACAACACTATTTACAAATTAATTATGTATAAAAAAAATCAATATATCAAATAATATTTAAACAATTTAAGGAAATAGTTTCTAATAATATAAAAAAAAGTTGTTGAAGTGGCATATTTTATAAAATGTTTTTAAAAATGTTTTTAGTTCTTTTGTGACCTCTTTTTTAAAGTGAATTTTCAAGTAGATGCTTTTAGTTTTGAATAAATATTTTTTTTAATATCTTCAAAACAATTTACGTATGTTTTTTTTAATCTTTTCTTAAAGATACATATGCTATCAAACAATCACTAATCAAACTAAAATTAACATCCTGACAATTACTAGTTAACTTGTAGCATGACGTTTCAATATTTTTCACGGACGTTTTGGTCCGGTTCGTCGAACTGTACATTGGAACCGACTCGTCGAACTCTAATGAACCTAACAAACTTCGTTTGAGCCGCTTCCCCAAGGTTCCTCGATTTTTTTATAAAGGTTCCCTTTGAACCTTTACCATGTTGTATATATATCTAATAATAATATGGTAAAGCATGGTTGTAAATAATATTAACGTAGAGTGAACAATTTGACATGAAGTTTGTTCATGTTCATTTCGTTAAAAAGGAACGAACATGAAAAAGTGTTTTTTTTTTTTTCATTTAATTAAACAAAACATGTGTGGTACCTTCATTTTGGTTTGTGAATGCTCGTTTATGTTTACTTAGGGTTCGTTTGAATGTATACAAATATTAATTTATGTATTTAGTTTCTTATAAACCTTTCAAAAAAAATAATAATAAAACTATAGCTGATGTATTGTTGATGATGGAGTTTGAAGAGGGTAGAGAAAAATTAATTCCGTATATATCAGTCCTCTACCTACATAATAGTATGAATTGATGCTATAAAAGAATAAAAGTGTTCATATATAACTTGAAGGGAAAACTGTACGTGTTGAGTTGTGTGTGCACGTTATTTGTTGTGTGCATTTTTGCTCGGCATTAAACCAATCAGTGTAAACTTTTAGCTTTACTATTTTCTTTGACATGTTTCTAGTTAATTGTTTTCTTTCGGTAGTTAATTTCGCTGGTTACATATAAGGCTATGTGTGTCATGCTCACTCAGGTGAAGATGATAAAAACTAGTGTCATGTAAACATTAAGATAATGTGATACAAAATGAGGTGCAATGATTACTGATTGTAAGTGAAAGTGAGTAAAAACTAGAACAGTGATATGTTGGAATATGGTGCTTAAAATCAGTTTTGTTTGGTTATCTTCATTTGGGTATCAAATTCAATGAATCATTCTTAAGTAACAATATAGTAGCCGACATGATTTTTAGCGTTATTCATGATTTTTGTATTATGAATTTTGCTTATAAAAGTTGAGAGGGTATAAAATGCATGTAAAACCAATTTAATATACTTTCCTTTACAAGAAAAAATATTAAAAAAATTTAGATTGCATGAATTAGTTCTAATTGTTGCCTTCATAGTTAATAGAAGTTACAATAATAAATTGAGTAATGTGTCCCTCTGAAACTTCCCGCGTATCGTCAGTATCGTTGCATCATAGTCCACTCTAGGGGTGTTCTTTTTATCGTTAATATTATTTACAACCATGCTTTACCATATTATTATTAGATATATATACACCATAGGAAAGATTCAAAGGGAACCTCTATAAAAAAAACATAGGAACCTTGGGGAAGCGGCTCAAACGAAGTTTGTTAGGTTCATTAGAGTTCGACGAGTCGGTTCCAATGTACAGTTCGACGAACCGGACCAAAACGTCCGTGAAAAATATTGAAACGTCATGCTACAAGTTAACTAGTAATTGTCAGGATGTTAATTTTAGTTTGATTAGTGATTGTTTGACAGCATATGTATCTTTAAGAAAAGATTAAAAAAAAAACTTACCTAAATTGTTTTGAAGATATTAAAAAAATATTTATTCAAAACTAAAAGCCTTTTCTATTTCTTGAAAATCCGAATAACCAAACCCTAACGACACCCCTAGTCTGTTCTGCAGCCTTGTACGACCCATTAACTACTCGAGTATTTTTTTTAAAGCAAAATTATTCTGGCCACCATATCATCAGATCTTACACTTGTAAAGATTTAAACTCTTAAAGTGAACGGTATACGTTAGGTTAGTTGATTTGAGTAGGGAGAACATGAACGGATACACCGCTGCCATCACTGCGGGTGGGTAGTGAGTTCGTGTGTATATCACCGAATTGACAAAGTGTGAAAAGTAAAAAAATATAACCGTTGAACGTCTATATGATATTTAAAAAAAACATTTTTTTTTTCAAAAATATTACACTATAAATATTCACTTATTATATCTCAATAACAAAAAAAAATACACTCTCCTTTATCTCCAAAAGTCTTCCGATGGCAGAAAACTACTTACGAGTCTTTCTCCCTCCCGCATGAAACGACGAGGAGGAGAAAATGTTAGACCATACTGTAAATTTCGTGAAGTTGGATGATGATAAACCCTCAAACTTTAATAAAACTTGGCAGCTGATTAGTGACATGTATCACGGTGCTGGTATGGACAATGTACGATCCGACAACTAGCTCGTAAGTGGACGGATATGAGATTTAAAAGTGGAAAGTTTACAAGGTTTTACGAAGAAATTAATACTAATCGTCAACTCGAGTGAAGCGAAAATGATATTTTAGAAAGAGCAAAATCGCGATATGAAAAGGAGGATGGTCATAAGTTTACCCTTGTTCTTGTGTAGCGCATTGTGACGACGATTTCTTAGTTTTCCTTTTTATTTTGTTTGATGTAAATTTTTTATGCTTTTTTTTAATGTAATATTTGGTTTTAAATTTAATGCTTTAGTTTTTAGTAAAATGTTTTAGCTTTTAGGTTTAAATATAAAAAAGAAAATTCAAAAAGATAAAAATGAGTTAGAATTTTAAGATATTGTCACCATAGTTACGGTAATTTGAGAAGAGTTGAAACATTTGTTTATTAATAACTACTCATGTAATATACTTGATATTAGCTGTTAAAAGCAAAGTAATATAAGATGTACATTAAGTGTGTCTGATTGGCTAAGTGAAGAAGTGATCAGAAATAGAAATTGATTAGAAAAAATCCTACATTTCATAAAATTTACAATCTTTACATGTTTCAAAAGTTTTCCCATGATTGTTTTTACGTACCCATCACTGGCGGCTCCCGACTGCTCTCGTTGGCATCAATCGTCACTTCTAGCTCCAACCGTCGTTGTCGTCATCTCCCGCCAGCGACCGTCGTCGCCTCCGCCTCAAGTACCAGCCAATTCATTCACCACTCGATACCGCCACCGCCGCTACCGAGTTCCGCTACTAGCCATCAACTGTTGTCGGCAACCACTGCTCGCACTCAGTGGCGGACCCAGAATTTTTTTTTATGGGGGACGGAAATATTTTAAGGTCGTTTAAGTATCGTTATATAATAATTTTTGTCTTCTGTTTCAGGTCGGTTTGGGTCGAATCGAGTCGGGTCATGTTAAAAAATAATCAAGCAGATAAAATTTCATATTGAAAAACATAATGGGCTTGTGCTAGGTTTGACTTAATATATTAAAATTAATAATGAACTTATTTATTGAAAAACATAATGGACTTGAACTTATTTTAACCGAGTTTATCTTATTAGTTGGGTATATTTTCAACTTTGTTTTTATGTTTTATAACTAAAATTAAAAATTAAAATTGGATTAGGGGCAGATTGAGGGTCGATCACAAAATTTTATGGGGGTCGGTCGGGATTTTAATATATATATACCACTGGAAAAAAAAATTTCACGGTGGGCGGTTGCCCCCCCGAAGCCTAAAGTGGGTACGCCCCTGGGGTTGAGCTAAACCACCCTCTCCTACTTTTCATAGCCTCATCTGAAAACGTTAAATTTGAACTTGTCATAATCACCTCTAGAGAAATCTTCTTGTCTTTTTTAAGTTCTTCCTTATTGTTTGAGTAACCACTATTTTAAAAAGCTAAAAAACGTCTTTTAATATATTTAAAAAGAATCAAAATAAACCTTTTTAAATTCAGAAAAGCTTTCTCTTGCATAAACCAATTTGACGTCTAGCCTGAAAAATCCAATGTTCTTTTTGTTTAGACAGTGATTGAACAGTTTTATTTACTACGCACATACGTATATACATATTATATTATACTATATACAATTCCTAAAATTTCTAGATTTTAATTAATCAAACAAATAGATTGTCATAATTCAATTATTGATGAATTTTAATTGAATCAACTTACGAAGATGGATTGTCATAATCTAGTATTCTAGTTATGGATGACTTGTACTTTTGTTGTAAATCAATTTACGTGGGTTTCATTTTAAGATTTGTTATGGGCGTTTCATTTTAAGCTTTGATTTATTGATTATGCAGGAATTTATATTTTTTAAAGGCAGTTGCTATTTACACACCCCCTTTTACTATTCCCACACCCCCTCTAACCCTATACGCCACGTATAGGG
>WOUH02000014.1:2830392-2842152 GCA_009936405.2 Stevia rebaudiana
TGTGCTGACCCGGTTAGTTAACACCGACCGCTGCCTGGACCGGCCGGAGGCCGGGGGCCGGGGAGCGGGGTGTTACATCAGGTTAACGGTCTAGTTTTAGGACCAGGATGGTTCCAAACCAGTACTGGACCGATACTATACGGTTCTAAACGAGTAACACTAGCAATATAACATACCCAATTTCTTAAAACAAAACATGAAAGTTTTACAATGATCTGTAAACCAAACAAGAATGCAAACAAAGATTCAAACCAAAGTTTGCATGATTGCATCTGATTACATGATCAATAACTTACAAATAGGATGCCTCTCAAAAACAAGTTGCACACAACATCATGTGCTTGCTAATCTGGTCCTATACATACACACACACACAGACACAGTTAACAATATTGCAATCCCATATGTATAAAAACATACCTAATATGTTATTATTATTATTATTATTTTAAGTTGTTTTTTCCTAATCTACTATTACATCTTCAGTCTACCAAGGTCCGGTCAACGTTCTTCGTAAGCATAATCTTTTATTTCCCCATGGCATTTTCATCTTCTCCACCACCTGCAAAATAAAATAAGAAACCGAGTTATTAGTGGACTTTTAAAAAGTCAATGCGTTGTAAAAGCTCGATTTGATTCGAGCTTTTAGTGACCCAATTTTGAGTAGCTCGCCAATTTTTTTAAGTTGAAATAAGTTGCTTCCAATAATGATTATCTTAAAACTAATTATTTCTCGCGTATGCAAAATTAGGAGTTTACCCCTAAGGTGAAATAGATTGTTTTAAATAAAACTTAAATATCTGCTTCATACACATGCTAATTAATAGCTTCTGATATGATTTTAAGTTATTTTGAGGCTGTTAAGTCAATACATACCTGATTATTCTGTCTCTCCATGACCTCTTCCTGCAGAGAAAACGGGTCAACGATATATACAGATTATTAAAAACATTCAAAACAGTGTATGAAGATGATAATGATGATTATAGTTACAGTTACATGCCTGTTTTTTAAGCAACTCGTGGTTTATTTCTTTAAGTTTTGCAACTTCAGCTTCCAGTTCCAAAGTGTACGCCTATGAAATCCAATCAAGCGATCATTAATAAAAAATAATAATAAATAGAAAAATGCACACAATAGAAACAAATTTTGTATCTTTTTTCTTACTTTTAACAACCAACTTTGAATCAGACACAAAATAGAAACCACCACCTTACACTTCAGTGACATTTTTCAGGGTATGTTTGTTTGTTTAATTGTGCTAAAATTCTAACTTAAAATTGGTTTTATAATTAGATATAAAATAAAATTATGAGTTCTTATGTGTACAACCAAATACGCTTTATTGACAATCTAGTTGTACATATGAAACTTTTTATCAAGCAAACATTTTCATAATTTCTCCATCTGTTTGTTTGTTTTTACACATTAGACTCCAACATACCCTTTGACCAACTTTGACCCATAAGTAAATGACCGTTACGTTAACAAATAACAAATGTATATCTAATGACCGTTAAGTTAACAAATGCAAATTGTTTAAGAAAATACCTGTTTTCGAGCCCGAGATCGTGCAGCTGACTCGCGGTTCTTGATCATTCTTCTCCGCCTTCTCTCCACCACTTTCTCTAAAGTCCCGCTATTTTTCCGACCGCGTAAATCGCCTTCACCAAATGCATAAAACGGAGGCGATGGAGTCGAATCCACATTGCTTTTCGGGATCAAATTTCGTGGAGAGTTGACCGAAATACCACCAAGTGTTTTAATATTCATCACTCCATTCTCTATGTCACTAGCTTGAACCACACTAGTCTTAACCGGTTGCTCAAATTTTCCAATTTTACCCCCCGGGCTAGCCAGTTGACAGGTCAACGGTGCTGTGAAGTCCAATGCAGCCTGTTTGGGAAAAATGGGTTGTGGTTGCGGTTTTGGTTTTGGGTGCAGGTTCACACCTGTTTTGGTTTCAGTCACTCGGTTAACCGTCGACCCGTTAAACCCATGGTTCTGATTCGGGTTCTGAAACCCGAAAATGAAACTACTGTTTTCAACGTTCTGTTGCGAAACATCACCGAAAAACGAACCGTTTTGAGGTATTACGGGTTGTGAATTCGTTTGAATTTGGTGATCTTCATCAACTACCCCTGCTTTCATCAAGAAATCTTCCAATGTCATCTCACCTAACGTGGGTTCTCGTTCTTGCGGTTGTAAATTCGTTTGACCGATCAAATCACCATCTTTGACTCCATTACTGCTGCTTAAAAGCAATTCCCGCCAAACTTCATCAACTGTTTTCCTGCTAAGTGTTCTTGGTAAAGTCAAAGATCCTTGTCTTTGAATACTCCCATTGTTAGGGGCATTTCCGTCAATTCCAAAATTGGAAGTTGATGCCAATTGTTGAGTTTCTTCAGCACTCCAAATACTTTTTAAAAGTTCATCCATGTTCATTGATCCAAAATCTTTCCCACCACCACCTAAAGTGTTCTGCAATTCATCAAAAGTCAACGAGTAGATGGAAGATTGTCGAGTCAAAGGCGAATTCGCCACCATTTGTTTACTGCAATTGAGTTCTGGTTGTGATGTATCACCATAGTTCTTGAAGTTGATGAATGAACTCATTGTTCAAGATCAAGAAACTGAAATTCTTGTATCCCTATGATCTTAATTTCTTTAATCCCATATGCATAATCAACCCAAAATAGGAAAAAGAAAGTGAGTCAAGATTCATAAATTGATAACAAGAATCCCAAATTAGTAATTACAGCATCATCTGGTTAATTATACTTTAACATTAGCATAATTATCATACGCAATAGAATAACATTAAATCTTAAGCTCATGAAAAAAGAAGAAAAAAGTGTAATTATGCCTATGTTTAAAAAGTTCAAGATTAACTTCAAAGTGAAATTTGAGATATGCAGAAAAGTGAGTCAAGATTCATAAAGCAGTTAACTTTCTTTAAAAAGTAATATAAAGAATCTCAAAATAGTAATTACTAAATCATCTGCATTATTTAGCATTTTAGCTTCACTCCTAAAATTAACTACAATATGCCACAATTTAATATTATAAGTGTAATGATGCCCATGTTAGAAAAGTCAAGGTTTGACTTCAAAGTGAAGGTTGATATACGAACATTATCTTAACTCATCAAATTGAATAATGACATTGAGTTGAATATTATTAAACTGAACAATCAAAATCTCAAAGTCAAACTTGAACTGTAATATGTAATTGGGTCTAAAATCAAAACTGGATTTATGTAAAAATAGATTAAAAAAGCTCGAATTTAATGAAAAAACAGAAGACATTAGAATATGAGATGAATTCAACTCTTATGATCTATATGTTGTTTTGAAAGTCAAAATCCCCAAATACCAACAAGCAATACCTGCACATCTATGCATCAAATTAATATTAGAACATGATTAAAACCCTAATCAAACTAAAAATCAAATCAAAGTCTTTGTGCAAAAGTAATTTGTATTTCCTGTTTCTTTAACCTAGTAAAATAGGAATAAAGGTAGATCACAAATTCACTATCGAAGAACATGAATAAAACTATATATCAAACAGAGCATCGATTTAGTCATCAATAAAACAAAGATAAACTCAGAAAACTGAAGATCTGGATCCAAACACAACATCAATAAGAACCCACAAATGATTAGACCAATCACATCAAATGTTTAAGAAATCAGATCTTTAAACAGAAAACTGAAATGAAATAAAAAGACAATGAAATTAGGAGGTAAATAAATATTTTCAGATGAGTGTAGAATTTAAAGACGGTTTTACCCTTTTAGAGTGAGAGAGATGAGAGGGTGAAGGTGATGAGCAGCGTGTCGTGTCGATCTTGTTAGCTCGGTAGAGATGACAAGTGTCTTGCAAAATAATTTTTGTTGATATTTATGCGTATGTTATCCGCAACTTATATATATGCCCCTTGATATTTTGAATATTTCCTAAATGGCCCATATATTATTCTAAATTTATTATAGTCAATCTTAATTAGAGATGGCTAACCAACCGAACCCAGATACACAAACCCAAAACCCGAACCATTTGTGATGGTATGGAAGTTAGATGATATTCGACTTAGTTACTTAAATGCATACACATTACTCAAATCATACACATAAACATTTTATTTTTATGTATATTCTACTTATTCATAGTACTTATCGTAGTGTTATATTGATAACAATACTACTTAGTACTGATTTTTAGATGGTTTAGCACCATTTTAGATTCCGTGTACTAAGAAATATACTCGAGTTCTAAAGCTAGCGATAAAAATTTAGTTATTTACTAAAATGGTGATGCTTCATTAGACTAAACCATAACTGAAATGTTATAACCGGACCAAAGACTAAGTTTTCTTGTACCATGGATCATAATCTCCTATTGTTGTCCCCGCTTCTATTCATTTTGACTCCTATTCTATTATAATAGGTTACTAAGTTTTTCACTTTCCTTTTATATCTAAAATTTTAATAGTAAATCATCACATGTAATTTCATACTTAAATAATAGAAAAGGAAAGATCTTAAGCATAACTTATGTGCCTATGATTAATAACTAGTATATTGCAAGGGCATGTTTGGTAACCTCTTTGTGGTTTTATTCATACTTCTGAATCGGTTAGCCGTAGGGTTGTTTGTTTACATGTTATAATAGTTCTTTAAGCCTTTTAATGAGTATATTTAGGAAGATGCCGAATCATTTAGAGTCTACCCATATACATTAGACCTTTAAAAGGTTCAACAAAACTTTATCAACAACCTCCATATGTGGTTATTTGTGTAAGAGCATATAGTTACTAGTAATTATAAGTTTGATTTATTAACAAACATTTCTAATGAATATAGAAGATCATAATTTTAGTTCATACCTTTAGTAAATCTCAATAAAGTTTATAAATCATACCGAATAACTTGAGAACCGGATTTTTCAAAATTCCTTACTCGAGAGCATTATTTAAAAACTGTAGAAACATTTTTTATTTCTTGAGTTTATTAGTTAGGAAGAGATTTTTATATTAAATATCTAAAATTGTTATGGGTAGATTGGTTGAAAGCTTGATTTATAAGTTCGTTTGATTCTACTTTTTTTCTTTTCTTTAATTTTGTAATTTGTAACTATAAAAAAAAAGACATTTATTCTCAACAGGGTATTTGAAATTTCGAATAGCTAATGTGTATCACCTCTAAACAAGAGGTTGATGTTCAAGTTATCCCTTTGACAAGTGTGGTGACGTTGTGTAGATTAATAGTAGATTTAGATGTATTGTGTGTAAAAAAAGTGAAAATAAAAAACATCTTTGTTTCTGTAAGGGTCCAAACAGTAAAACAAGTGCAAGTTCAGTGCGAGCTGTGTAAATATCACGGATAGCAATAAAAAAATAAGTTATTTAAATAATGACAAGAAACGTGGACCAATTATAGTAGTGCTCTTATTGCCCGATGTGATTTCTTAACCAATCATAGTGTGCATTGTGGATGACTCTAGACCGTTCGATATCACTTTCTGACAAAGAATCACACAATCTTTTAGTGCTTTTATTCAGGAGTAGGTGAGTGGGGAACATGAAGATATGGAATTCCATAATCTTTTAATCCTGTCAATTTTATTATTCTTCGAATCCCAACCGTCAATTTTATATAAGTACGATCAAGACCATTCGTAACCCTAATATATTTAATTAAAGACGTAATTACGTTAATAAAATAATCTGTTTTAGATATTTTAACAGCATACACTGCTGAAATTTGTGAAAGATATCAAGAGTCAAGTCTCTTGGGTTTTTATGGTCGAAGATATAGATCATGTAACAAAATGCTAGAATGAAAGATCCAAGTCTTTGATTATATATATATTTTTTTATTTTTATTTTTATTTTTATCTAAAAATTGTGTAATTGTGGTCTTTCGTTGCCTACTTCCTAATTTTGTGGAACTGTAGTTTTCTAATAAAGTTTACCTTTTGAAAAAGAAGAAGAAGAAGATAATGAATGGATGTTCACTAAATGGTGTCATGTAATTGGAATCATTTACAGTAGACGGTGATAATATGCAAAAACTATTCCGGTCAGTTGACTACTTAACTACATTTCAAGCTTACTACTTCTGCACCTATAGTAACTTTTTCTAGAACGACATTTAGTGCAACGGAAGACCGTTGTTCTCATAGTGTACCTATGGTAACTACATAGTTTAATTAAGAGTAAACTAAATTTTATGTATCTGATGTATAGGCAAAACAACAGACTGTTAAACCAAAATAGTAATGTGATCATAATATTTTTCTAAAAAATAATCATATGGATTTTTGAATCTCAGAAATTAGGTCACAGATTTATATAGGCAAACTAATTTTTAATAATCTGAACTATGATGTATTCGTCAATAATAATCCTAACTAACACTATAACCAGTTCCAACTTTCACTTTCATTGCCCATGGCAATCCCATTAACAAAATTATAAGAAAATTTCACTTGATATACAATTGATTTTCAATTGATTTTTGCTTATGTGTTTCCGTATTTCATCTATAACTATCATTTTGGAGGAAAACTAAGAGGAAATAAATCAGAAATCTTTAATGGTTTTGCTACTAGGTATACCCTTAGTTATCAAAGTGATTGCTGGGATTATGTAGTGGTTTTCTAGTTAATTTGACATGTAGATGCCACATAGGCAAAAATCATTTAACTAAAGAACTATTTCATTTAGCTGTAGTGATTTTAACTAAACATTAATTCTTTATATTGAATGTAAATGTAAGACTAAAATTATTGAGAAGTACATTGAATGTAAATTGTGTTTAACAATGGTTAATAGCTTGGATAAAAATCAACTGTGTCTCTTCAATGATGATCACGTAATGGTTTTTAACAAATCGAAATTCATTTTTTACGCTCATTAGAGGCTCTACTACGTCCAGTATTATTCTTGGCCAAAATGTTAGTTTGAATTATTTTAAACCAATTTTCCATTTATATAATAAAAAAAGTTATATCTTGCAAACATCCACATTGGCTAATAACTATGCATAATCGTTGTAAAATAATGGCATCCGATTTGATGTAACAAGATTACAAGATAAAAAGGAAACACAAACACGGGTACCTCGCTGAACCTATAAACCAAAGCACAAGCCTACCAATTTGATAGACTACAATTCAACTCGGCTCAAAGCCGCAAATGACTCAACCTAAAACCAAGATATTTTGTCTCAACTCTAACCGTGATTCATGGTCGATAAAGTTGAAATTATGTTCCTTGTATCTTCTATTCTTAGGAGTTTTTGTTGATAACATGTAATAAGGTAAAAAGAAAACAAAATGGAAAGTAAAACACTTCATTTGTACATTTCATTTCATACAAGGATATTTAATAGGGTGTAAATGAATTAAGCTCGATTTTAACTAGTTTGAGAAAACTTGAGGTGAGCCCACCAACTTAAAAGAGCACGAGCTCTTACTTAACTTATTTTAAGCTTTGTGTCTAAAAGTAGAACTTACCTTGTGAGTTAATATTATTAAATAAATATATATTATAAAAACAAAAATCTAAACCAAGATTTTAAATAGGGGGTGTTAACAAGAAGAGCCAAGTCCTTGAGCTTGACTAAGTCGAGCTCTACTCTTTTGAGCTCTATTTCTAATTCTCATGTTGAACTCATGAACCAGTTTTTAAGGCTCTCATCGACTCGTATATTAAATTATTTATTTTTATTAATTAATTAAAAATATATTAATAATTATTGTATATAAATGTGAATGAAAGAGATGTGATTTTAGAATAATATGAAACAATGTAATTGGATGTAGATTAGTTGTGATTGGTTGTGGGGATCAATGCTCATTCTCACACAATTTCATACAATTTTCACACCCTAAGGGCTAATATTTCACATGACATATAAATTATGGGAGGTCGGCCTATATACGTAAAAAATAAATTTGGATGAAAATAATAAATTTTGGACTACGAACGAAAAAAACAGCACATGCCGGGACCACTTCTGGGCCCAACCCATGTGTAACATTGTGGCCCGTGACTTTGTAGTCACATCAGCTCGTATGTTAAACTCACGTAAGTACACCAGATCCTCTTAAAATTTTGTTCAATACAAGTTTTGATGATTCAAGCTTTTAACGAGTTAATATCAACCAACACACGTGAAAGAGTTTAAATACTTATAATTTATACCCCTAATTTTAGCTTGCTACTTGCACCCCCCAAATGGATAAGTGGAGGCCCAATCAAATTGAGCCCACAACTTGCCAGCTCAGTTATAAACGGACCCACCAAAATCATCCACACATTTAAATACTTATCTCGCTCTCATCAACGGCGAATCCAATCACTCTCCTTCTTTCCCGATCCATCGATCGGAAAATCTCTCACCGGCCGTGATCAATGGCGGATTCCGATCAACCACTTCCAACTCTCTTCAAACATCGCTCGTGGTCCCCGGACATACACCGAGACATAGAATGGCAGAAGCTCAAGGACAATCAGCGACGCCGGAGGAAGTGCGTCGATGGTGCTACCGAATATGACGTCACCGATGATGATGTGAAGGAACTGAAAGCGTGCTTTGATCTCGGTTTCGGTTTTGATCCGTCTAGCGATTTGGATCCGAAACTTGAGCAAGCTTTTCCTGCTCTCGGACTTTACACCGCCGTTAACCGACGGTACGACAGCAGACTCCTGACGAGATCGTCGTCGTTAAGCTATGATTCGTCGTCAAGTTTAAGCACAGACATCATCAATATTGGTAAACAACCGTTTTACTTAGGCAATGCACAACTTATTTATATTTAAAAATAATAATTACCTGTAAATGAGAATGAGTTTTTATGTTATATCTAGGTGTCATTATTATTTTTTGAACTTATACCTAAATGTTTGTGGCAATTGTTACAATTTTGTTTGGTTCACCATATTATGTTTTAAAGATTCTTCTGCTACATTCCAACATTGTCTATTTCTATCGTAATATATAATATTTTGCAGTGGCGGATCTAGCCCAATTGTATAGGGGTCTCCTTTTTCCAAAATTTTTTTTTATCCCGTACATTCAAGTTAAAAAAAAGCACAATTAATTAAAAAACTAATAAATTAGGCCAAATTTAATAGATTTGGTTCGCGAGAGGCGTTTTTTTTTTACTTTCTTTTTTGAAACTGATGCATTGTTTAATAGATTTGGTTCAAAAAAACATAGTAGGGGTCTCCAAATTTTCATTTGGCGGTCTCACGCTATACAAAACATAAAAAAAAATATTTTTTCTCCATTACGTGCGAAAAGTTCAGCGGTCTCCCGGGATACCCCTGGAGACCACATAGATCCGCCCCTGGTTTCCAATGCTATTCGGAATGTGTCCAATAAGATGATTATTAGACAAATTGAGACTCACCAAGGCATGAAGGGCAGTTAACTCAACTGGTATTTCTCCGATAAGTTTATTACTTGAAAGATCCATGCTAATAACGAATCGCAATGTTTTGGTATATTCCATACGAATGCCTTTTATTACCTGAATCACCCCCTCCATTGGATCATTAAATAAAGATCCATTAAGAGCAAAAGAGTTATTACCCATGGCATACAATTCTCCTAAACAAGAAGGTATGGTTCCTATTAAGTTGTTGTGTGCAAAATCCAAAATTTGAAGCTGTGAAACCATGCACAAAGATCGAGGAATTCCTCCGGTAAAATTATTTTTATGTAACCTGAAAATCGATAACGATTTAAGTTTTTCTCCAATCCAATCCGGTATTTTTCCGCAAAATGCATTATCTCCCAAATCCAAGACCATTAACCCCCTCAAATTCCAAAGTTCTCGAGGAAGCTCGCCACTAAAATTATTGTCATTCAAGTTTAACAAAATTAATGATGAAATGTTCCCTATAAAACTTGGAATGACACCACTCAGCCTATTTGAGCTTAATATCAAGGCGTTTAACTCTTGCAGATTCTTGAGACAGTAAGGAATTTTCCCGATTAACATATTTCTTGAAAGATCAAGAGATCTTAAATCTGTTCTCAAGCACAATGACCTTGGAATCGATTCGTTGAAAAGGTTACTTTGTAGAAATAAATCTGAAAAATCATTTCTATTATAAGTGCTATTATAAGTTCCACCAATTGGAAGGTTGGTCAAAGGTCCACTAAGGTTGTTGTGAGAGAAATCTAGTGAACGAATGATGGGTAGATTTCGTAACCATGTGGGCAAAGAACCTGAAATGGTTGTATTAGACAATGATATTTTATAAAGATTCCTCTGAATTTTTAGCCACTGTGGAAACCCGTTTGCAATTTTGCAAGAACTAAGATCAAGGCTTATCAATTGAAATGGAGGTAGCCACTCATTTGAAACATTGAATGTCAATTTACTATTAGAGGCTGTATTCAAGTACTTCAACATAGAATGGTTAGCAAAATGGGCTTCAAAAACTACTCCTTCCAAAGAATTATTAGAGACATCAAGATAACGAAGATTAGTAAGTTGACCAATTGAAACCGGAATACTCCCTTTTAAGAAGTTTGAAGACACAAAAAATGATCTTAATGAAACAAGTCTTCCTATAGATGTCGGGATGGGTCCAGCTAACTGATTGTTTTCTAGAAACAAATATGTTAAAGATGTCAATCTTCCAAAGGATTCTGGAATTGAACCGTTCAAGAGATTAGACGAGAGGTCAAGTTTTGTAAGATTCCCAAGGAATGTTGGAATGGTACCCACTAATTCGTTATGAGATAGATCTAACACTTGTAATAATCTTAATCTTCCCAAAGATTCCGGAATTACACCACTCAAGTAGTTATAAGAAAGATCAAGTTTCGTAAGTTTCCCGAGGAACATTGGAATAGGACCTGTTAACCTATTACCAGAAAGATCTAGTACTTGCAATAATGTTAATTTTCCTAGAGATTCTGGAATTGAACCGTTCAAGTAATTATAAGAAACTTCGTCATACCCACTAGACATACGTAGGACCCTTAAATTTTCCATTCTTCCGAGGGATCCAGGAATTGTACCTTCTAAGCTCGAAGTTAGATCCAACCGTTCCAAAGCATATTCGGAGCATTTTGATATGTTCGTTGGCGAGTTATTTAATTCCAACAGGACTTCATTGTGCATCACACTCAGTTTTCTTAACCGACATTGTCTCCAGATTCCCACATCCTCAAACTTCTCAAAGTTATTGTTAGAAAGATCAAGCTCTTGAAGGTTGGACATAACCGGAACAGATGAATTCAAAGAGCAACCAGAAATGTCAAGTACTCGTAAGGATGTCACGTTTGTTAAAATGGATGGAAATCGCAATTGGAAAAAGTTTGAGCTAAGATCCAAGTGTTGGATGTTAGAGAGGCTAGTGAAATTAAGATGTGTATGAGATAGATGTGTTTCATTAAGGTTACATGATGACAAACGAAGTTGTGACAAAGAAGGGAACATGCTAAGATTTAAGAAAGTGTGCAAAGTTCCATGTTAGACTAAGATCAAATGATGAAATATCTAGGAACTGTAGGGATGTCATATTTTGAAGAAAACGAGGGAATTGACCTTTGAAACTGTTGTACCTAAGATCAAGGTGCAGGGGCGGATCTAAGGGTCTCCCAGGGGTATCCCGGGAGACGGCTGAAGTTTCCGCACGTAGTGGAGAAAATTTTTTTTTTTATGTTCTGTATAGCGTGAGACCGCCAAATGAAAATTTGGAGACCCCTGCTGTGTTTTTTTGAACCA
>WOUH02000014.1:2852426-2878364 GCA_009936405.2 Stevia rebaudiana
GGTTGGAATTCATTTCAATTCCAATTCCAATTCCATTTCATAGCCAACCAAACACAACAAGTGATGAAATTCAAATTCCAAATCACTTCAATTCCGTCCAACCAACCAAACGGGCCCTAAGACTCTACCAGGATCTTGTTAGCAAGTTAGTCAATGAGACCACTTAAAACATAGCTTTCCCTAAATAAAAGAATATTAAAAGTCTTGAAGACAAAAAAATAATAAAAACTTGATTTAAACCTCAAATATTTTCTAAAGAATATATCAAGAAAACTTTAAAAATGCCTCTATGATTGTCTCCAATGATGCAAGGCTCTTAGGGACGCTCATGTGAGATGAATGAGAGAGGTTGTTGCAAATAAATAGAGGTGCTTAAATCGGTTTTTTATATGAACCGGTTTCGGGTAGGATCCGGTTCCGGTTTTGGTCAACAAAAGTTAATAAATGGTTAGAGAGAAACCAGTTCTGGTTCGGGTATTTGGCAGGTTTTGACTGGTTCCTAACCGATTTTTGACCGGGTAGAGTGGAACCGGTTCCGGTTATGATTATTTAGGGAAGCTAGAGCCGCCCTAGAACCGACGGTTCGGGTAGGGTCGGTTGGGGTTGAAGTCATGTGTATATCTAGAAAAGGCGTGTTTTGTGATACGAGAGGAGAGAGGGCACTTTGCTTATGAAGATGGAGAAGAGAAATAGAGTATCAACTTATCTGAAGCCGAACTACAAGCCCTAAAGTTGGAAGTGATGGAAACTATTTATGTATAACAATTAATTTCTTTAATGTATCTTTTTTTTATTTATTTTTAAGGTGATTGAGTTAAATATTGTTAAAGACAGATTATTATGATGTAAATTTAAGGTATGATTAATGAAGGTACGTGTTTACAAAAGATCTAAGTATAACATTTAATTGCTTTAATATGAAACTTGGTTGGTGAAGTTTAAGACGTGTGAGTTTCTAGAAACCTTAAGCATTGGGCTCTCTTTAGGACTTTGACCAAATCATCATTTTGTGTTTGTGACATGTGAGTTTCTATAGTACTCCATAAATAACTAAATACCAAAACAAAATGCACCGTCCAGAATAAATAAAAGCATATTTTTAGCATAAAAATAAGCTAGTAGTCAAATATTTAAAGCTTATTGAATAAAAAGAACTCAGAAATACGTAACCTATGAAATATGAAAGCTGTGATTGAATACGCAAAAGAAATTTCCGTTCTATTTTAACAACCCATATTCTACTATTATTAAAGCAATTAAAATATACTAGTTTATTATTTCAAAAACTAGATAGGATATCAAACTATCGGTTCAGTGGTTCACCATTCAACCGGATAAATTAATTAAAAAATGAGACGAATTTTTTTAAATGTTATTGAATGTGTTATAAGCAAGAATTATATATTCCTAAATGCAAATAAATTACAAAGATTACACGTTAGTGAGCTAACATAAATGTATAAAAGGTAACCAGATTTCAATCCAACCATCATGTTAAATAACAATAACACATGGTAAACAAGAAGAATATAATCATCGTCGCATCGGATCAAAATAGCTTCAAGATCTTTTCTTTTAAAAAATTCTACACATTCGATGATTTAGAAAAATATATTTTGATAACAAAATCGACAGTCAAGTATATTATTAACAAAACGTAGTAGTTTTATTAAAAAAAGGTACATCACCAATTATATTTAAGATAAGGATTGGTTGAGAGTTGCCTTGACTTTATCTTTGTGCAAATAAGTCAAATGTCAATGCTTTAAGTTTACTAGAAAATCTCAATATCCGTATGACAATAACATTAGAACAATGAACACAAGAAAAACGAGAAGCAAATTGTAAATTTAGCTAAATATATATAATATTTGGATATACAAGCAAGCTATTGATTTGAAACTCGACTTTAGAGTTTATCGTTTTGTTTTTGTAAGAAACAAAAATAAACAAATTTTATAACTTATAGATGTTAAATAAGTTAACAAAATTCAACATTTAAGAGTGTAAAACTGTAAATAAAAAAATTCATTATTTTTAATTTTTATATATGTTCTACAATAGTCCACATAAACCTGTTAAAACTGTGAGCTGTGCTGGATGGAAAATGAGATTATTATTACAATATGACAATTGATAAAACAAGAGGCTTTTGATTAATTAGAAATGTATAGATCTAAACTACACATTTTAATTAGAAGTATGAAATTAAATCAATAACTATTTTATCTTCTAATGTCTTCATCAATCCACCAGCAAGTTTTCTCCATTTTAATCACATAGCAACCATCTTCTGTCAATTTAATTTAATTATACTATTTGTAAACCTCAACTTTCGGTTTTTGTTTCTGATGAATCTTTTTGGTAACATTTATATTGATCAAATACTGAAATATCTTCATTTGATAATGATAATGCACCGTTACTCAAGTAGTTTCTCGCAACCCTCTTTCTGCAAAAAAATAAAAACTATTTACTCAAAATTTTAAATACATGTTAAAGATTTTAACAGTTTGTTAAGACCATTGGTTATACCGTCTTTGGTTTGAATTGTTAGCAGATTCTGATAAACGAGAAGATTCTGATCTTGAAATGCGAGCCAATGACGAAAGATATTCATGGAATTTATAGCCTTTTAATGATAGTTGTGATCGCGAAGGAACGATGGACCGGATTGTATCGCAAATTGGTGACTCTAAAATGCTGCGAATATATACGAAACATTTGGTTACATAAAATACAAACATTTTGAATAATGAATATATACAAACGGAGGTTTGTATTATGTGATACTGATCTTACAGATTTAACCAAAAAAGTCAATTTGGACCCTTCATTTACTTATTTATAAGGTAGTATGCATAGAGATGCGTGTAGTCGTAAACGAACCGAACGAACAGGAGCCTTTGTTCGTGTTCGTTTGTTAAACATTCAGCTTGTTCATGAACAGTTCACGAACACAAACCGAATAAAAATTCTTGTGCGTGTTCGTTTATTAAGGAATTATATTTGCCCACGAACGCAAACAAACATATATTATTATAATAAATAAAAATTAACAATCTTAATACAAACATTAAACATGGTATCGGTTTAAATTAGTATAAAGTTAAACACTTGGTATAAAAGTTATAAACATAGAAAGTTTTGCTCAGTTTACATAAAAATCATAAACATAGAAAGTTAAGGTAATAAACAAAATATCAAAAATTTAGAGATATAAAACACATTAAAAGAATGACACAAATAGAAGAACGTCAACGAACATATTACCGAATGTTTACAAACACAAACGAACGAACGTGACCTCTATTCGTGTTCGTTCATCTAACTAAACAAACGATGTTTCTTGTTCGTGTTCGTTCATTTATTAAACGAACAAACATTAACAAACTTTCCGCCAAACGTTTCATGAATTGTTCGTTAAACGTTCAATTTGTTTACAACACTAGATGTGTGTGTGTTACGATTGAAGCTTTGACTTTTAAGATTAAATAACAACAATATGATGTAAAAGAAATCATATAGATCCCAAGTTTGTCTGAAGAATTATATATATATACTAGCTTAAAACCCGTGTATTACACGGGGTTATATAATCAACATTTAAAATTTTAAAATTGAATCATTGCATATATATTTTAAGTTACTATTTGTGAACACTTAAAGAAACGTCAAATTGAAAATTTAAATAGAATAGGTGTGGTTTTCCTGTCTGAGATTTCCAAGTCTTAAACAGTTTTAGTCCACCCTTAATAGTTTTCGTCCCTAATGTTTCAAGTCTTAACAATTTTCGTCATTAAACTTTTAACAGAAAACTGTTAAGATTTGAAACGTTAGGGTCGAAAACTGTTAAGACCTGAAACATTAGAGACGAAAACCGTTAAGACTTAAAACATTAGGAATGAAAAATTTTAAGACTTGAAACGTTAGGGATGAAAATTGATAAGACTTGAAACGTTAAAGACCAATCCTGTTAAAGGTGGACTGAAACTGTTAAGTATTGTAAACCTAATGGATAAAATATGTAGTTCTTTTTAAATATTAAGATAAATACTTAATTAGATAATAACAAATTTAAATTTATTTTATAATTTGAGATAATATAAAAAGTATAAAAGAATTCAAAATATTAATCTAATTAATTTAAATAATAAAAAAATTCAAAAATATGAGAAAATGACATGTGTCATTTTTTGGAATGCTTTATTAGAGATGGATATATATGTTCATAAACAAGAATTTTAGTGATAGTACCTTTTCGAGTAGACCCCACTTTGCAGCTTTTGATTTCCCAAACTTTTAATCATATTATTGTTCTGGTTAGTTAATTTTCCCAAAGAAATAGCATTAGTTGAGGCTGCCAACATCTCCCATGCCAAATTCATGTCATTTGATCTTGAAGCAAAACTTTGTTTTGCAAAAACACAAAAGCCATGTTGACCAAATGCTGATGTCATTTGCAGTTGGTCATCATGCCAGCTGTGCGAATGTGATTTCTCGTTTGACATCATTGATGGTTTTAAGTTATCCTATAAATAGATAGATAAAAACTCAACCGTTAAAGACATCACATACAGTTAAAGAAAGCAATATATTAAATAAAAGTAAGTAAAATATAGAGTTATTTACACATATAGTCCCTGTAGTTTGAGTAAAGTAACATGTTTGGGTATTAAAGTTTAAAGGTAGCAAGTTTAGGGTTTATGCTTTCAATATTGTCATGAGTTTGGGTATCAAAACTCTCATGTTAAATTATAGTAAAATGACCAAACTACCCTTTGACTTATCACTTTGACTTTGGGTAATCAAAAAGTCAAAGGGTAATTTTGTCTTTTCATCATAATTTAACAGAAAGTTAACAGAAGTTAGTCTTGATACCAAACTCGTTACAAAATTAAAAATACCAACCCCAGACTTATTTTCTTTATTTAGTACCCAAAACTGTTACTTTACTCAAACCATAGGGACCATCTATGTAATTAACTCAAAAATATATATATACTTACACATGTTAATGATTGACAATCAGCAAGTAATAAATCAGCTTCTGATATTAAATTAGTCATCCCATAAGAAATCCTTAACACCTCCAAAGTGTCTTTTTCATCATCCGAAACATATTGACTTAATTCTTTACTGCAGTTTCTAAATTTTCTCCATGTTTCTTGTACAGTATCCGTTAATCCCATAAATATCGAACCGCGATTAAATTCAGATTTTTTACTAAAATCAATTCTGCTACATTCATCCATCATTTGATAGTCTCTTGAAATCGCTTCTGTTGGTTCAATGTAAGAATCGCCAATTTCTTCCTCATTAACCTGCTCATTATCTAAACCTAAATCTTTAACCACTTTATCTTCTTTACAACCATAATCATGATTATTAATTTCACAATTAATGTTAGTGGGACCCGTTTGTATACCACTATCAACACACCCACTTGAACACATCATCGTGTCGATTTCGATTTCTGTTTCGGGAACGTAAGAAGATTCTGGAACACAAGATACATCCGCGTTAATCTTGGAATAACATGGTACCTCGGATGGATGACACGTGTCATTGTTAAAACACTCTTCTTCAGAATCAGATGAACGTATCGCGTTATATTTTCTCCTTGAATTTCTAGTTTCAACAAACATTTCTTCATTTAAATCATTATTTATATTGGGTATATCTTCATCTTCATTCCAATCTTCATTCCATAATGGTTCTGAATCGTAAGAATTTATCGGATCATATTTTTTCTGAAGAGTTCTTTTTGATAATGCAATATTGTTTTCTTCTTGTTCGAAGCAGTGAATGCGTAACATTTCATCCTTTTTGAAATTAATATCGCGTGTATTGTCGTCTTCGTCTTCTTCCTCTTCCTCGATTGTCCCCATGAAATTAGCATCTTTTTGGGTCAACAGAGTTGACTTTGTAATCTCGTTATCGATCATTTCAGATAGTTTGGAAGTGTAACCAAACGGGATAATTTGTGGTAAAACATTATGTCCCGCATTCGTATCAAACAGAAGTGGGGCATATTTATTTCTCACTTCACTATCTGGATAATAAGAAAAAATGATTTCAGCCAACACATTTTTTCCATATTTTTTTATAATTACGAATATATAGTGAATAAATATGCTTACAAAATTTTTTGAGTAATACTATTTTTCCAATTAAATTCATGACACACTTATGAATATAGAGTGTATATATATGGTTACAAAAATATTTGAATAATATTATTTTTCCAATTAAATTGAGGAAGGTGGTTTGACACTTATGAATTATACAAGCATAGTGTATAAATATGATGGCTTCTGCATTAGTTTTTTTTTTTCAACTTTAAGTAATTTTTTCCATAATTTGCATCAACTTATGAATTATACTAGCATAGTGTATACATATGATTATGAAAAAAAAAAATGAGTAAAATTATTTTTCTAGTTAAATTTATTAAGGTGGTTTCTGCATTAAAAATTATTTTTTAATTTTAAGTAATTTTTTCCAAAATTTGCATCAACTTATGAATTATACTAGCATAGTGTATAAATATGATTATAAAAAAATTGAGTAAAATTATTTTTCTAGTTAAATTAACGAAGGTGGTTTCTGCATTAAAAAAACTATTTTTCAATTTTAAGTAATTTTTTCCATAATTTGCATCAACCCAGTCATAAAGTAAATGGGTAAAAAATGCCATTTATGAATAAAATTAACTGCAAACTAACCTTTTCTCTGATTTTGACCTTGACACCAAAATTGAAGAAGCATTATAGTTTTCCGAATATCACCATTGCAATGATCAATAAAGCGTTTCGCCAACATAGGATCAATTTCAGTTTTCTCCGCAGCACAAATCTAAAATATATATATATATACTATTAGGATAAAAAATGAAAAAAAAAAAGTAAAGAATATGATTCAAATGAATGTTTATCACAATAATGTACCATATATACTAGCCTGAGGAGTTCATCTGATGACGGTATTTTAAAGCTGACCACGATTCTATCTAAATTATTCGGTAATTCAGGATCATCACCTATAATATAAAATAAAAATAACAGTAATTATATAGTGTGGTTAATTTAGTTAAAAAGCATTAACTAACTTTAATAAAAATCTTACTGTTGCTAGTTAATATCATTGGACGCTTTGCTGTTTCTGCAAGTTGTTGTATGGTAGCAATAAAACCGCGATCTTCGTATGTAGTTACATCAACATCCTCAAAAAGAATTACGGTTTTAGTTCCGTTTTGTGAATTATTTGGTTTTACAGCAGACCCACCAACATCTTTTGGATCGTCGTCGTCTGATAAAGATATTAATTCTACAAGATTGTTGGAAGATTTGGTTGGGGTTGACTTCAATTGACTTTTATTATCAGGATTATCAAAACTTGCCATTGAGCTGGAACAAAGTAACAATTATTTAAAAAATGTGATTTACCAATGACGAAAGTAATGTCATTTTAGCGTGAAAATAATCAGTTTGCCCGTTTTCCTGCTAGTTTATTGTAATCGGATAACAGTCTTGTAATATGCTATATTTGGGTTCAAAAAAATTAAAATAAATAAATAATTAAATAATAAAAAATAAGAAAAATAATAAGTTTGACAAACCATTGAAGCCAGTGTGATTCTACTGCTTCACCAAATTTTTGCTTAACAAGTGCACCATTTCTCCAATCGGATGTATTCACCTAAAACGTCAATCAGATTATAAGATTATTTTATCATCAAACGCTAATTAATATCGTCTGTAAAAATCACGCTTAATTAGTGATTAATTGTAATCAGTGGTCCACTGTTCCGATTTCACCTAATCGGCCACAAAATCAGTAGACCGTATAAATCAGTCAAGAATCGGTCAAAATGGGTCAAGAATTAGTCAAAATCAGTCAAAATTTGGTCAACATCAGCCAGATTGTGTGTGTAAGTTTAAAAGGTTACATATAAAAAATCCAATCCGAATAATCGCTAGTTAGGAGTCACACCGCCCGACTGGCTGACGATTTTTAAAACGTTGCTAATTGTTAAATTATTTATTAAACTTATATTAAAAACAAAGTTTTTAAGAGTTAATCAAATATTAACTTACTTCAATAACTTGAAACCCTTGCTCTTTGGCACAAGCATAAATGGCTGCAGATTTCCCACTCTGCGCAAAAATAAAAATGTGAATACAAAATATAAAAGTATTTTAAAGCTAAAAAAAATATTAAAAAAAAGATGCATACCCCAACTGGGCCTGTAACTAAAAGAACATTCTTTAAACTATTATCTTCATTGCTATAATCAGAATCAGTGTCACTGGGACAGTAATTAAGGTCAACATCTTGCATATTATTATCACCGGTAGAACATTTATTGGTTTTTGAACCTTTTTCATGCCACAATTGTAACCACTCATTAAGAAACTTAACAGATTCAGAGTTTCCACATATCTGCATATCATAAAAGAAATTGATTATTGCACTGATTTAATTAGAAAATATAAATTAGAAAAATATATATATATGTGTTGTGTTTGTACAGGAAGAAACAGATTTAAGATATTAAACCTCATTAGCCTTTTCTGGCTGGTATTTGGTTGTCCATAAGCTATTTGCAGACTGATACCTACAATCATGATCATCTGATGTCATCCTGATAAAGCTAAAAATATTTTTAAAAAAATAAAATAATAAAATAATAATAATAATAAATAAATAAATAAATAAATAAATAAATAAATAAATAAATAAAGTACTGCTGTCAACACCACCAAGGTTCAGCTATGGTTAGATGAAACATATTTTGAGAATAAAAAGTTTAATAGAATGATTGATAAATCAAGCAACATCAAAAACTGAATAAAAAGTTAACTGCCATTTTGTTTCAAAAAGTCTAAGGATCGTCATGATCTAATTCTTAAAAGAAAGAACTGATAATAAAATTCACCTTTATGAATCCAAATTCACCACAAATTTAGAAGTAACTTGTTTTAAAAGTTCCAAAGAATCAAAAATTGGAATGATCTAATTCATAAAAAGAAAATAGAATGTTCACCTTTCTGAATCCAAATTCACCACAAATTCAGAGTTTTCTGAGAAACCACCTGTTTTTCCATCTTCATGAACCTGCAAATTTCAACAGAAACCAGTTTATACAGCAATAAATAACTCAATTAAAATATATAATTTTTTACAACTGACAAAGGCTTATGACCTTGATGTTTCGACACAATGATACATCATGAAAATTATCAAACTGCAAGCAATTAACTACTCCTTCGTTAATCAGCTGTGAGCAAGAATCTTCAGAATCTTGATTAGTTCTTGTGGGAATGCTTTCAGAAAGCGTCCAGTTTCCCCAGTCAACAGAGAAAGTTTCAATCTGAAAAAGTTAATTTCAGGAATCAAGATAAATAATTATATATATATATATATATATATATATATAATTCTAGATGTGATAAACTATTACCTGTGATTTCTCAAATATATGAACAGGATTAAAATCATTGTTACTTTCTTTACTTCCAAAATGGCACCATTTATTTTCTGTATGGGTACTATCAGTGTTTTTCTTGCCAGTTTTTCTAAATGAAAAGAAAGGATGTATTTGCTTTCCTGCAAATATACGCGAATTTTCCTGATAGAAAATGATAAATAATGTTTTAGAATCTTAAATACATAGAGCTGCATTTAGAGGGTATTAGTGATTATGTGATATTAAATAGTCAGAATCAAATAAACACGCTGTAGAAAATATAATTAGTTGTGCTTCTCCTGTTTGAAGTTGTAATAATCAGATTTTAAGCGTTTGGCAATTCAGATTATTCAAGAAATTAAAAATCAAAACATAAAATAAGGATATTTATGATGAAAAAAGTTCATTTGCTTTTCAAAGTAAAAAATAAGAATCTCTTAAATTCTGCTAAAAAATAAGGTCTAACTAGTAACTAAGTGACTTCATAGTGATCTTAATAATCAGTTTTGTAGCAAATGGTATGACGCAGTTATCAATAACTGAATATTTGACCCTTGATTAATCAGATAATCAGAAGCAGTTGATCCAAAACTTGAAAACAGATCATTGCAGCCACAAGTAGCAATAATCAGAAACGCAGTTTGAGTATTTTTCATAAAACAAAATACCCCTTTTGTTTACGTTATCAGAAAGCAAAAAAAGATTAAATACAATCCACTTCAGTCAATTTGCAGTCATTTATCAGAAAGCAAAAAAAGAGTAAATAATTATAACCAACCTCTGCAGTCATTTTTGCCTCTAATCTTAAATCAGGAATTTGTTTAGGAGGACTCGCAAGCATTTTATCTATAAAATCTTCATTTAAGGCATCATTAATGCCATCTTTTGGTGTTGAATTCATTTGTTTCTTCTGTGGTGTAACACTATTTTGTCTTTTTTTTGGTGTAACATTAATCTGTTGCTTCTTTGGCGTAGAATTTGCTCGCCTTCTAGGTTTCCTAGGGCTCTTTGAATCTTCAAAACCAAATGAAATCAATGTCATAATTCATAAATATAAAACAAATTATTGCATAAACGCTGGCATATATAAAAATAAAGTGAAATTTGGGTTTACTATAACAGTAAACAACATAATTTGATAAGGATAAGAGGTGTAAGATACTGAAATTTAACCATGCCTAAAAAACTAGTATTTAAATAAAATATATATATTTTGTTCATTGACAGTTGGAATTCCTTAGGGAGATAACGATGCTATATTTAACTAGGTTGTGATAGCGTTTCAGGAAAATTTACCAACCGATGTAGTAAACGATGCATGCATTAGTCTAAATCTTGCTTGCATGTTTACATGTAAAAAGTACAGATATTTCGAAAACTAATAATATTATTCGTTACCAGTGACTTTGTTCTAGCTTTCACGACACCATTGCCCAACAGAATTCTTGTGTCATTTTGGCTCAAATGATAACAGTTTTATAATACATTAAAAAAAATATGTTGATGAAATATCATACTTGTAACAGCATCTGGAGGTGAACAATTTTGTTCAATTTTCTCAGGTGAAATAATAGGTAACTGCTCCTTTTGCTGTCTCTTTCGTCTCTCAGAAACTTTAACAAAAAAATCTACTTCTGCACAAAGCAATATAACTTGTAATGAACAATAAAAAGTTGGCGTCCTTTATTCATTCTTGATTATTACATAATATACCAAATTGCCAAATAAAAAACATAATTGTGGCAAAAGTGTGACATGTGTCCAACTCATTAATTACTTACTAACAGTAGCAGGAGAATCTTCTTCATCGGTATTCTTTCCCCCAGTCTCATTCCCATTAACAGCAATCTGGTGTTAAAAAAAACAGTTATCCTTTTCAAGTCTCTAACCGAAATAAACATAAAAACACATTGATTAAAAATAGTTTATATTCACCATCTAAAATTAGGATACTATTGTCATTGTGAATATAAATCCATTTTCTTTCACTGTTTTTCTTTTATCTAGTACATCTATGTTAACGTTGATTGACACACGACTTATGTCATGTTTCTTCTTGATTGTTTCTTATGCAATACAAGAATGTGGTCATTTTGTTTAAAGTCAAATAACAAAACACGCAAAACAAGTGCAACCACCACGTTTGTAAAATATGGGCCTGACTTTAGCTAGTTTGATCACCAGAATCCAATATTATTTTGATCTTTGTTTACACCCCTATAAAATACTCGAACCAACTTCCCCTATATATATATAAAAAAAAACAATTAATCCACAATCAAATCTTTTCCTAACATACTCAAATGATGCTTATGTAAATCAATTGACTATCAGATATCATCATTCAACATCTAAAAGAACAATTACTACTTCACTTACTTGTTAAGCTCATTACATAAAACATTCAGATAATTTACAGAGTAATCGAAAATCACAAGTGAGCTGTTAAATTTAACAAATAAATACAGACCTTCCTCGAAGCCCGCGATTGTGACGCTGCTTTTGGCTTTCGTTTTTTACTTTTCTTGACGTGATTCTGACTCCCGCAATTATCCTCTTCATCCTCTTCTAGGTTTACAACAGGTTCAATCTCTTCGTCTACACATACGACATTATCTTGAGACTTGTGTGGGAACAGTGTTGACTGAATCAATCGCCGGCGAACATGCGGTTTCGTCTCCGAATTGGGTGAGATCTCCATCCGATCAGCTCAAATTAGGGTTTAAAAACTAGGGGTTTTCAACCGATTGTTTGATTTTAGGGTTGAATTGAACGAATGAAAGAATTGTTGAGGAAATTGGAAGTGAAATTGCAATGAACATCTGATTAGGGCTAGCTTCCCGCCTTTCGACTTTTTATACGCGGGTAATTTCTCCCACCAGATTACTCAAAATTGTAAAGAACTGAAATTAGTTGAGGGATTTTATAAGTATATAAATAATAAATTGTATTGGCTCAATTTCCCGCGTGCATTCATCAATTCATCCTTGTTTACGTTGGTAAATGTTGATGTTTTAAGTAAGAAATATCTCATGTAATCATCACTCTAAACAAATCTTTTTGCTATTAAGACCATTTAACTATTAAAGCATTAACATTAGATACTCTAAAATTTGTGTAAGTGAGTTCTTTATATTATAGAGATTAGTTTAAAGTGGTTGTGAGTAGAGAGGTATAAAGAAACTGATGAAACTAGTAAATATAGAGAAACACTGTTCATTAAAGTAAATTGGAGAGAGAAAAAGTAGTGAAAAGGGTAAAAAGTATAATTATTTAATTGAATAGGAGAGAAAAAAAATAGTAAAAAGGTAAAAAGTATTATTATTTAATTGAATAGAAGAGAGAAAAAGTAGTGATTTTTGATGAATTATAAAGAAAAAAATAGAGATGCTAATGTGAATGCTCTGAATTCAAGGAAATAATCATGCAAAAAGGACTTTTAAGTCAATAAAAAATGCGGGGACTTAATTTTTAAAGTTTATTTGCATTATTTAGGTTGAAATAAGCTGGTTTTAATAATCAATTTGAGATTGCTTATTTTGAACTTGTTATTTTTTTAAATCCAAACTTACAAATTTTACATTAGGGTGAAATAAGTGGTTTGAGTAAAATGATTAGTAGTTTCTGCTTATTAACAAAATCCTAAAAGCCCCCTAGCACAAAATGTATTTTAAATTAATAAAAAAATAGATTTTTTTTTGTTTTTTTATTCTTCAAGTTATATTTTTTATTACCTTCTTTGTGTGTTTTTTTTTTTAAATTTATGCATAATGTGACAGGTGAATTTTAGTTCTGGTAGTTATTTCAGTGGAAGCAAACAAGAAATCAGCTCTCGACTTCCATTCGATGCTGGATTTGAGGTATAAAATTTACACTTTTGTTTTAACAACTAATTTGGTTTTGAATTTTGATTAACATTTATCCATTTTGTTATATATATATTTTTTTAAATTTATAGGGTGTAGGATTAATTGCTGCAGTGGGTGATGCGGTTAAAAACCTAAAAGTTGGTACTCCTGCAGCAATCATGACTTTTGGATCGTACGCCGAATTTACCATGGTATGTTAATATTAAATTATTTGATTTTTTAACATTTTATTATTTTCTCAGTTGCTAATTGTATTATTTAGCCTAATATAACACATGAAAAAGTCAGTTTTAAATATGTTTTATCTCCAAGTGTTAACTATGTAAAAATTTAAAAATAAATTATCTTAAAAAGAAACAGTCAAACGTTCAACAAACTGTTCGTGAAGACGTGAACAAGAAATTTTGATCGATTGATTAAATGAACGAACACGAACATAGATCACGTTTGTTTGATTACATTCGTTAACGTCAAATAAAACGTTTGTTTGTTTATGTTCGTTCATTTAATGTTTTACTTTATGACCTTAACATTTTAACTAGAAACTCTAGTCATTTGAAGCTTGTGCTTTGTTTTAGGATAACTATGTATAAGATTAATATTTATAATTAATTTTTAATAATTGGTTTTTGAATAATTTCTATTTTAGGTACCCTCGAAACACATTCTTCCTGTAGCACGACCAGACCCCGAAGTTGTTGCCATGCTTACGTCTGGACTTACAGCATCGATTTCTCTAGAAAAGGTTTGTTTTTAAAATATATTTTTATCTAATTTTTTTATTTTAATTAAAATATATATTTGAAACTTTTTTTTGCTACTATTAGGCGGCACAAATGGAGTCTGGAAAGACGGTTCTTGTCACTGCTGCTGCAGGAGGAACTGGTCAATTTGCAGTTCAGGTAATATTTAAAAAAAAAAAACTTATATTTTATAATTGTGTTGATGAATTGAGAAAATATTATTTCTTTCTTCTTGAAGGTGGAATTTCATATGTATTATTTTTTCAGAACACCAAAATTCCATTATATATAAAATAAAATCAGGAGTCTCTAAAATCAGTTAATTGTAACATTTTGTTTTAATAAATAAATGAAGAGCAAATGTGCTGAGATGATTCAGCATAATGAAGTTGTTTTTAACTGGTTTTGTTTTTACTTACTAAAAATAAGTGTAAGTGAACTTTTAGAAAGATGTATATGTAATTAGTCCTTAATTAATTTGTAATAATTTACTTTCGTGTTCGTGTTACTTGTAGCTTGCAAAATTAGCTGGAAATAAAGTGGTTGCAACTTGTGGAGGTAAAGATAAAGCAATACTTTTAAAAGATTTAGGAGTTGATCGAGTCATCGACTATAAAGAAGAATCTATAAAAAATGTATGTATTTATATTTCCTTTTACAAATTAATTTACAACTTTTTTTAGTATATTAATACACAGATAAATAATTTTTTTTAATTTATAAAACAAGCAGGTTCTTAAGAAGGAATTCCCGAAAGGCGTTGATATTGTTTATGAATCTGTTGGTGGTGATATGTTTGATATTTGTTTTAATGCATTAGCGGTTTATGGACGAATGGTGATTATTGGAATGATTTCTCAGGTAATTGGGCTTTCTTTATATTTTTTTATGTTTCTTTGACTTTTTTGGTCAAACCTATTACATATCAAGTTCCATACTGATATATTAAAAAATACTTTTGCACTAGCATTTTTTTGTTTTGTAGTTGATGTTATATAAATTAATGTAGTTGATACTTTTATATAATCTGAAATATTTCTATTTTATTTTTAAGTTTAGAATCTTTTATTTGACCTCTGAAGTCAAACATGTCTAATTTTTCAGTATCAAGGTGAGCATGGTTGGAAGCCACGAAACTACACAGGATTATGTGAGAAACTTTTGGCCAAAAGTCAAACTTTGGTATGTGAATTTTTATAACTTTATATTTTAATTTTTTAATCATCAGATAAAAATTGCAACATCTGACTTAACACATTGTGAAAGTAGATGTTTGACTATTTGCCAAATATCTTAATAATAAAAATACACTTAGTGTGACTTTCTGCTAGTATTGCATTTAGTTTTTTATTTTATTTTATTTATTTTGTTTATTTGACCACTTGTAGGCTGGATTTTTTCTTGTGCAATATGCGCATTTATGGCAACAACATCTTGATCATTTGGTTCATCTTTTCTCTGTGGGAAAGCTAAAGGTATAACAATATAACATAATCTATAAATTCATCGTTAATTCTTCACAATTTTTTTATCACATATAAATTACGGATTTACCATGTTTTGTTTTTCTTTTAAAATATCAGGTTGCAATCGACCCGAAAAGTTTTTTGGGCGTTAAATCGGTTCCTGATGCAGTTGAATATCTCCATTCTGGTAAAAGTGTTGGCAAGGTATAATGCACAAATATGAGTTTAAAAACAATTAAAACCAACTCAAACCGAGTCAACTCAGCTAACTGGGTTCGGTTTACACCTTGATTTTTTTAACTTTTTAACGGTTTGGTTTTACAAAGTTTACAAGTGTATCATTAACATGATGGATTTTTAACTTCAGGTGATCGTTTGCATTGACCCGAGTTTCAGTCAACAAACAGCTAAACTTTGAGGTTATAGTGAAATAACATTTATCAAGTTGAGTAAAGCATACACCTAAATTTGGAAATAATATCACAATCTTAGTGACAATAATATGTTTTGGGAACTTAATTAGTTAATTATCTATGTTGTTATATCGCTCTTTTTAAGAATTTATATAGTTAATTAAATCATTTCTGGTCGTCAATTAGTTCTCATTTGAATTTATGATTTTACAATGTTTTTATATAGTCGCAAAAGTCTGTATAAAAGTATTTAAATATTCAAATGCATAAATTTTACTGTAACTTTAATCAGGGATATACATAAACCATTAAAACTGACGAACTAATTTGGTCGGTTTGTAATCCAAACAATTCAATTTATATATATATATATTAATCTATTTATACATTTCTTTAATATATTATCTAATTAACCACGAAACTAAAGAATAATTGGGAAAAAAGTGTTTGAAAATTGATAAAATCCATAATATGTTTCATTGGTCATAACAAAAACAAGATTTTACACATGCTTTTAGAATTTTAAACAAAAGTTAGTAAAGAATCTTGCAAACTAGTAATACCTATATAATCAAGAGAATTCTTCCTATGTATAACAAAATATATTCTCTTCTATAACTTTTAAAAAAATATATCATCATCATCAAAAAATGTCAAACCAAAGTCAACCCTTCTTCATTTACCTCCAAAAAGATACTGTAGCTATTTAAGCTTCTTTTCATTGTTTTCGTCCAAGAAGCTTTTACTTTTACTTTTCTATTTTGACTTTGACTTTGACTTCCCAAAAAGATGTTTCAAACATTCAACTTGTTTTGGTGTTTATGTTTCAACTGTATGAGAATGAAATATTCTTTCAGCAGTTGAATGACAGTTGATGGTTTCCTCATGGTAGCTCAGATTTAAATTAAAGCACCCGATTTCATCGGGTTGTGATTGATTTGTCATTTCTGATGTGGACCCTACAAGTAAATCAAGTTTCTGTTGACAAAACATTTTTTATTAAAAAAAATATCTGATTTTGACCCGTTTAGCATAAATGGGTCAATGCAAATTATGCGTTTTCTCTAACGGGTGCAAATGAGTAAAGACCTTGTTTGGGGTTACTTTACTTGTTAAGCTTATAAAAATTTGTATATTTAAATCCATAAAAATTTATATTTTTAAATCCATAAAAATTTAATTAATTTTGGATTATGCAATCTCTAAACCGTTAATTTTATGTTTTCTTTTTAAAAGGTGATGACCAGGTCAAAAGTCAACCAATGTGGATTAAAATTGCATAAAACCTCTTGAATCATTTCAATTAAAAAAATCAGATTATAATTGTAACAATCAATGGTTTTCTTATAATATTTGACTTGATAAATATTTTTAAAAGTAAAACAAAAAATTACGGGTTGACCCGGTTTGTTACCCGACCCGCATATACCTTGAACAACTTCTGAACACAATCCGTCGCTGCTATTTCCACAATGTTCCACAGAAGATACCCTTTCAATTTCATTATCTTCTAAAATGGTCTCTTGATTTGTACAACAAAAATCTAGGGGTAATTTTGAAATAAACTTTTTTGGGCTTCTACGCGTTCTCTTGCCTTTTTTTGTTTGTAAAATTGTGGGGACTTGGTTCTTCAATTCAACTTCATATTCTATATAATTGCATTCACAAATTACACAAATTAAATACAAACAAACAAACGTATTTAGTAAAATTACTAATATCTCACTTGCAACAGATATATTTGTAGGGTCTGGGGAGGGTAAAATGGGGAAAAAGAACTTTCCTCTAACACAGGGGGTAGAGAGGCTGCTTGTAGTAAAAGACCTCAGGCTCTAAAAACCTTTTTTTTAGTTATTACTCAAATTACAAAAATAATATAAAGGGGAGAGAGTTCATATATACCCTTATAAAAGTTTAAAAAATCATATTGACCTCTTGAAATTTCATTATATCATATTTACCCTTTCATCATATCATGTGTTAAGCTTGGTTTTTAAAAGGATGAAGCGTTCTGAGTCGTTTACGCGCAAGGTGAGAGCTTCACATACGCGCTTATTAAAACTAAGGCGCAAAGATTATTGAACATTATTCGTATTTATATATTTATTCTATGAAGTTGGCTATTATAATTTATAAGTAACGTTTTTTATTATAATTTCTACGCTTAACGCAACTATGGAGAACATTTAGTGTTTTGAAAGAGTGTGGTACTATAAAACTTGGAGGGTAAATACAAGATTTTTTAACTTTGGATTTTAGAATATTATATATGTAATTAATCCTAAAAAAATATGCAAAATGAAGAAAAGGGCAATATATTACCTTGTTTACACTTAAGCTTTTCTTTCTTAGCTTCCCCTGCTTTCTCTTTCTCTGGGTAAAGTAAAATAATTTAAAAATTAAAATAATTATGAATTCTTAAGCTAAAAACAGAAAATGAATATTATAAAATGATTATGCATACCAAAATAATGCGATGTTCTAGCTTTTTTAACACGAGGATGCATTTCCATCAAACAAATTGCTGCTTCAATCGCTTCTTGACCATATCTTCTTACAATATTCACCTAAAAAAATAAACGGTTAAACTAAAAGAAAAAAGGTTTATCAAGGAATAAATAGAACTATTGTGATCATTATTGACACGAGAATTATCTATAAAAAACCTAAAATTTTGGACAAAAGTGTTTTAGGACAAATGAATTTGACCAATTTTGACTTGTAATAAAAAGTTGACTCAAACCTACCACCCATTGGGATCTTAGCCTTGCTCATTGGTATTAATAATATTCTATCGTGAGAAGGGCACTATAGTCATTTCACATATACACACTGCCTTGTACTTTACATCATTCAAACAAACCCTAGATTAATTATTAACCAAGGTAAGAGCTAGAAACCATCAAAATCAACCAAACATCAAGTGATCATATACATTGCAACAATCCATTATTCTTACTGAAGTAAACAAGCAAAAAATAATAATAATAGTAATTAATAATAATAATAATAATAACCTGTAGTTTGCAGGGTTCAAGGAGATGAAAAAACAAAATGTCGCCTTGTAACAACTTTTGCGCAATTGAAAATCCCCTCCAACCAGCACTTAAACCATGCCTAATTTTTAGATAATTTGTTTTAAATTCTTTTCCCGATTCATCAACAAGAATAATTGTTGCATCATGTTCTGGCAAATGATTAAGACAGAATTTCTTCGGTAAAATCTGCGCATAAAAGTATTTATAATAATCATATCCCTCTTAAAGAAAATTATATTAAAATTGTGAAACTTTTTACAAAGTTTTTTATTCTTACCAACCAAAAACTGTAGAGAACATTTGACGGTAGCATACATTTAGCAAACTTGGGTAATTCTTTATCTAAAGTTTCTAAAAAAATTGCTGCGCGTTCCAAACACATATATTGGTCTTCTGCATCGTTATATATGTCACATATTTTTGTTTTCTTTCCTTTACTGCAATAAAACAAACAACAAGACATATAAATCGGTAACGATATTTAAAAAAAATATATTTATAGGATAAATAGATGAGAAGTCACCAACCCTGAATGTTTCTTGGGTTTATCTGACATAGTCTGCAAGAAAAATAGAAAAATAATAATTATTATATCATAATTATACGCATAGAGGCAGCAATTCCCGACCCGACATAACAAGGTCCATGTTCATAAACAGGTCGACTTGGGTAACCCGCTTAGGTTTCTTTTGAAAACAAGCAGGTAGTAATAAGCAACTTTAAACCGCGTTTTCACTCACAATAATCAGATAAAGATTTTATTATTGTATTACTATCGAATGAGAAGTTAAGAAGATTTAATATGCAATACAAAACACCACCAAATTACGAATCAATAACAAGTATACGCAACTTATAGCATCTTCAAATACTACTTTAGCAATCTACTAAAGTTATGTTAGGATAACAAGATTTACCTAACAATATTCCTTCTAAAAAATCACCTAAAAAAAGGAATAAATAACACGCGTTCGTTGTTCATTCTACTGTTGGAACATGTTGCACCATTGAAGAAAATCGGTTGTTTAACGACACGAATCGACGAACAAAAACGTCCTTACAACCTCATTTTCCAAAACACAACCATAGTCCATATGGGTTATTAAAGTTAAGTAAAACCCACAAAATTAGGGTTTCAAAACACTACAAAACCCTTAAATCTGAAGCTTAAACTTGGGTAAAAGTTGCAAAACATGGTGAAGAATTAAAAAACCAAAACCAGAAACCCATCTTACACAAATTCAAGAAAAACCCATCAAGATTCTTGAATCCTATGATTTCTCAAACAGCAAATCTTGAAGACGACATCAAAACTAAACATAACCTCAACAGATCCAAATCAAATCATTAACAAAAACCATGAATCTGAAATGGGCACAAACTTCAAAGCAAGAACATGAACAATATCGCACCTGTTTAGGTTTAGATTTAGCTTCCCATGGATCTTTACAACTTCTTTTTCTTTTTTTCATCTTGTCAGATGTCAGATTTTGCTGCATCTGTGTAATAAGTTGAAAAGTGGAACAAATATTCAAGAATCATAAGAAGAAGAAGATGACAAACATTTGAACATGAAACACATCAAACATATGGATAATTAGTTGTTTACCTCTGAATCTTGTTCCACAAAGGTTTGCTTGCTGGAATCCATGTTTTCTGACCTGCTTTGGCTCAAGTTTTTGTTTTGATGTTTGAGTTTTTATATTTCTTTTTTAAGTTTTTATTGTTAATTTTTATTTTTCTCTTGGCTACTTTTAACAACCTTTGGATTCGGTGTAAACGTATTTTCAATCGTATTATTGAAATTTTTTTTAAAGAAAAAGGAGGTAAGATACGACCAACTGTGATTCGTCACAAGTTGTAACGGTGGTGGTGTGATCTAAGCCGTTAAACATTAAGATTTATATAAAAATCCTCTTGGTAAAAGGGCAATCTTAGAGATCCACAAATTTATTAGAAAATTAGGAAGGTTAAGAACTAGTATTGTAAACTAAAAAGAAAATAAATGGATAATTAAATACTTAGAAGTTAGAACTATAAATTTGTGTGATATTGTTGGATTAAATTTGTTATTTAAAAAATGGCTAATTAAATTATGAAACTGTATTAACATCATATGTTCGTTAGTTTTTTAATGGTTTATAGTCTTTTAATGATTAACATATAATTTTAAATCTAAATGGTTTGGGTGGTTTATAATAAAACCACTTTTTATGTGAGAACCAAAAAATTATACTTATAATAAATTTCAAACATTTATCATTTTTTAATATGTTATTATTTTTTAAAAGGGTTTGTACCTTTATATCACAAATTTTACTCTCTTTCAAACGAGTATAATGAAGTTATGTCAAAAAAACTTAAAAAATTTGCGTCGTAAGTTGTAGAATACTTGTAGTATTAATTTTTTTCTTTTTTTAACGATTACTTATAGTATACATATATACATAAAAAAACACTTATAGAGATGCGTAAAGTAACTTAAAGTACTAAAATATATGAATTATCATCACATAAACAGTATGACATACTACAGTAATATTGCACATATGCATTAGACATAAAAAGATGAAAAAATAAAGAAAATTCCGAATAAATCTTTTATATAAAGGCAAATATAAATTTAAAGAGGTATAATTTGTAAATCATCATTATACCGCATAACGTATAAAGAAATGATTAATGTTTGAAATTCATTAAGTTGAGATTTTTTGTTTCTCTCACAAGTGAGTGATTTTCTCATTAACCTTCCCGTATGAAGTAATATATTAACGGTTACCTTTTAACCATTCAAAGATAAGGTTACTTCTTAACCATTAAGAGACTATGAACTATTGAAAGGTAGCGACTTAATGTAATTAAGAGAATATTTAACAACCCCTAAGTATGATCCCCTAAGTATGATTTTGTTTCAAATATTGGAAACTATATTCGTTTATACAAAGAAAAAAACACAAATGGTATATAAAGCTACGAATGGGTTTAGCTAATGTCGATTTTTTTAAGATATCGGTTTATCTGGCTCTTTGAAGCATGGGTAGAGTTTAAATGGTCTAGGTTTGCAGCTAAATCATACACCGACAACATGTATTCGAGGTGTTTTTCGTTACGCATTGTTTCGCACTTTTTTCTTCTTTAGCTCGTTGTTAAGCTGATTTTTTAATAAAAGTATTTGATCCTGTTTAAAAAGGATAGCCAAGAGTACAAGACCGTAAAAATCTTTAATTGAAGGTCTTTGAATTTAATAGTTGGTCTTTCATCAACATGTTATGTTTAGAATATTTATTTCAACTTTGGGTGAATCATATATATTAACCAACACACATAATTGCACATTTCGAAGCTACCATAGATGCTTTGGTGATTACTAAATCAAGGGTCATAGCGGGCTAACGGATAGGATCGGAAACTGGGATTCATTTACTTTCCACTAGAAAATATCAAATATGGTGGAAAAGGAAAGGACTAAAGGAGAGTTTTGTATGTATTTTTATTAAAGGTGAGCAGAAAATCAAATTAACCAAACCGGAATTAAATCAACCGAACAGTACAAATATAAAAAAAAAAACCAAGACATTTTGTGCGCTTTTTATTTTCTCAATAACCAAAAGAACCGTGCCTAATTGAATCACCTAGTATTCATATTTTTATATTATATTTTATAGTTCTTCGTTATAAACAGTCTCTTTGTAAGATATATCTCTCGATTATATATTTCTTATATATTTTGTAAATATAATATTGTGCTCGCACATCACTTTGTCTCACAAATTAATTTATGCATTACCTTTTACTAATTTTGTAGTTTGATTTTTAACTTTTCACTTAAGAAAAAAACGAAAACCAAAACGAAACCGCTAAAAACGAAAAAACCGACACCGATAGGTTGTAAGAAAATAAGAACCGATTGGTGCACACACTAGTTTTCAGAGAGTTGGAATTGTTCCTTTGTTTACCATTGTATTATAATGCACTGGTCGGGTGAAATATTCAATTCTTATGTTTTCAATTCGTGGGTTGTTAAATTTATTAGAATTGCAGGTTGTTACATTTATTAGAGCAAGAACCAAAATTGATTTTGTCAAAGTGGACTTATAACCCTAGGTCTTTGTTGGACCATAGGGTTCTTCTTTGGTAAAATTGTGCTAAACTATTAAGAGTTTTGACTGATTAAGAGGTAATCTGTAAGGTGTTGTTTGTTTAGCTCTTAATAAAGGCCTTAATGGTTCAGACCTCTTACTGGTTTGCACTTAATGGTTCAGACTGTTTGTTTTACGAGCTAATTTCTGAATTATTAAGAAATTTGCCTCTAAATGGTTAAGCATTATAATAAGTCTGAATGGTTAAAGTCTCTTATATGAATTGATCAGACATTTGCATCTAAACGGTGAAGCATTATATTGACTCTTAATGGGTTATACTTCTTACTGGTTCAACACTTACCCATTTAGAAGTTGTCAAACAGCTCCAAAAAGATTCATCATGTTCATGAAATTTAACCATTCAGAGGTTTTACTAACCATTAAGAAGTGCAACCAAACAACTCAACGATATTTCAAATCTTAATGAGCTACAAACAGCCCCTAAGTCGGTTTAATGAATATTACAAATATAGCTATATCATTTTAATTGATGCATTAAATACGAAGACAATTTTCAAATGTTAATAATATTTTTTTTTATTCAAATATTTAAAAGTAAGACTCATTACTATAAATCACGATTGCTATTTGTGTAACCAAAGGGTCTCCTACTCTCCTACGTGTACTAAAGTTATGGCCCATATTGCTTTTAGAAAGGGAATAACGTAACTTGTGTTTTACGTCGGCTGCACTAGCTGTTGGTTAATTGTAATAGGAAAAGTTTTGCGATGTATATGTAATTTTTAAAAGTCAAAACACAAGAGTACAAGGAATACTCAATCATAGAACAACAACGTGGTCCTACTTCTAGTATATTTGATCTTATCATAAAACTAACGTTTATAATATAATATATTGTATTATATCATATCTTTATGTATTACGGTGAGTGGGGGTGAGAACTTACTCACCGTTATTACATCACATCATCACACTCGTTGCTCTCCTATTCAAATTATCTTAATTATAATCTCACTCGTTTACTTATTCAATCCTTTTATATTGTTCTACCTTTTAATTTCTTTAATATTATTTCTTAAATACAGCAACGTGTTTTGGTTAAATTTTAATATTACACATTCACTAGTAGCATGGATGAGCTCACGCAATATGCAATGGCTCACTCAAATCTGGCACAATATGTCTGTGCAAATTGTAATACCATATATGTCACGTGTGTATATAAAACATACTCTTACATTCATTACTACTTAAATTTTAATAACATATGTGTAACGTGTGTATATAAAAAAGAAATATATATACAGCCGCTGAATATTTATAAATTACTATATAATAAATACTATGTGAGAAACCCGTGTACTACACGGCATACAAAATAATATTTTTAATGAATGAAACACTTAGTTTATATTTTGGTAAACATTGGACATTTAATTAAAAAAATTTTGTATGACATACTTTCGTTTATTCATTAAGAAGACTATGTCATTAACGTTTTTCGAATATGCTATTAAAGAAGGTAAACATATATTTTCATACAATTCATGTTTTATTAACATGTATGAAAAAAAAATTGATTCTAAATACAAAATAAAACACTGTAAACAACAAAAAAGATATTAAAAAGAACATTCACCTACTTATAAAAGGAAGAAAAACGACCACAAAATTCTAAATATTAATCAGAAATATATAAAAGTATAAAGTCTGTCCGTAAAATTACTAAATGATATTGAAAACTAAATTTAAAAAATTCACCTACAAATGCAGAATTATGATGATAAAGATTATCAAAATAGAAAAATTTTGATTAAGAAGAATATAATCACTACCAATAGTAAAATTAGTTATCCTTTTTATATCTGAAAGCAGAATGATGATGATAGTCCTGATTGAGTGCAGCAACATATGAGAAAACGTGTGTTAATTCAAGAAATAAAAAACAAATTAACAACGAAATCTATATAATGCAATTTGAAATCAAAAGTTTAAGTTTATATTAAACTGACGTAAAAAAAATAAATATTAATTAAACTGAAATAAATACATTTAAAACTTAAAATGTTATAGTTATACTATACATCAAATAAAAATATTTACCTAAATTTGATTCGACATGGCATAACTACTTTAATAATTGATAATTTCCAGTGCATAAAAAGATACAAGCAATAGTATGATCCTGCATTATGAGCCCACATCAAAATGTAATATCAGTTTTAATAAAAATATTTAAAAAGTATGAACATAAAATAGATATATTACTGTATAATAAATATATTACAAACTAGAATACTCTATAATTAACTAGAAATGGAGCAATATCTCATGGCAATTAGAAAATACTTTAAAGTTAGCTAAAGAATATAAATGTTATTGTATTTAAAAGTACAATAACTAAATTTATAGAGGATAGTAAGTAAAACGGATAAAACCCACCCGACCAGTCCCAAAATAAACCGACCCGGTAATGCGGAACCAGAAGACACCCGGTCCGACCCGTCCGCTCATGTACTTCCCTCATCAAAGATCTCCGATTCCCTCATCAAAGATCTCCGACTTTTGACATATCCTCTTCATCAATGAGATCCAACTTTTCAGTATACTTTCTCCATCAATGAGTTACACTCCATCAATGAGTTACAACCGTTGACATGTTTTCCTCATAAATGAATCTCATTGAAAATCAACTATAAAGGATCAATTCATAAGGCAAAGAAGGGGACAGAATTTCCAGAGAAAATATAGCAAAAAACGTAGAGTTTGGAGAGTAATTGTATTGTGATTCCACATTTACGTGAAATAGAAAGCTACACATTAGTTTCCTGTTT
>WOUH02000014.1:2878464-2890192 GCA_009936405.2 Stevia rebaudiana
TGTTCAACTTTTAAAAAGATGAAAATGGAGGCTCACACATAAACCGAACGTTAACATTGAAAATTAAACGACCCACGTTTGGAAGAAACGTGCATAAAACCCACTACAACATACTTAAAATAAACGACCCACTAACACAATCTACTAAACATACTAAAAAAACAAACTAAATGCTGAATGTAATCAGCTTCTTTCGACTCACTAAAACCCACGACCCATCCCACATCAAGCTTCTCCAACACACATCACTTTTATTTTTTACTGCTGGATGATCCGCCTCCTTTCTTCTTCTTCTTCTTCTTCTCTCCCCCCTCCCCCTCCTGATCAACAACCACTGATTTCAAGTTGTCAAGTTGATCTTGAGACTCGGCCTGGATACCTTCCATAAACTTCTCATCATCGATCTTATTCATAAAATGTTTGACTCTCTTCATAAGTTCCCGGCGTTTAGGGCATTATCTATATAATGTTTCCAAGCATCTTCAGGGGTATCTTCTTTATTGCCACACCTCTCGCAAACTAACAGGATAGGTAACGAAGTCATCCTAATCATTTAAGCCAAACAAATAAACATATCAATTATTAATCAATTTAATACTAAAATAAAATTATTAAGAGAAGGCAAAGATCGAGTACCTATGTTGGCTCTTAGAGTTCTTGAAGAGCAGCCACCTACCTGTTCCATTAATTACCTCTTTTTAAATTTCATGATTTCTATCAAGGAATTAGTTTTTTATTTTTTATTTTTAATTCATTTGTGAATTTTATTGTTTTTTTCACGGCATGGTGAATTTTAATGTTTTTTCTTTTCAACAACTAAAGTCCATATTTTATTAAAAAAACCAAGCTACCATGATACTAGAATTAGCATAGCTACATTAGATAGAGAGACTCAAATCACCATATTACATTGACATGTGGTTTAGCGGTATTCGCATGACTTCTTTATAAGAGGGTCGTAAATTAGAGTCTCGCATGTAACCATTTGCTCAAAACATAGGGTTTTATCAATCGTGAGTTTCATGCAGGATAAGTGTTGCCAGTTGATCACGTTCTTCGGTTCGAAAGTGATCTATTTGTTAGTATGATCCGGATGTCAAGGGTTTTGCTGTTATGAAAAAAAAAACAAACTAGATATCATGAAACAATAACACAAACATTTTTTTTTGCTTCTGGGCATGGGCGAATTTTACTTAGGGCATGGGGTAATCACTTTACTGACAGTTGCGTGATGCTCTTCATTTAGATGGTTGATATCGGGCATGTATAAAGAAATACATAGGTCACAAAAAACCAATGATTTCTAGCTCAATTGGTTAGGAGGAGATGTTCTCTTTGGGAGGTATCATGTTCAAATTTTGCCCAGAGCAATTTCTCTAGACAATTTTCAATGATGGGGAGAAAGTGTACTTCGAATATAGGTCACCGGTTCAAACCCGATGAGTGGAGAGGGTTTACGGATTCCATCCAGTTCAAGCTTATTTGAAGGGTACGGTCTCACGGAGGTCGAGGAATCGATGACTACATCGCCCGGTTAATGGTATTAGCACGTGAAATCCTCTCGTTGTTCAAAAAAAAAAAAACAATTTTTTTTTTTCAAATTTTGGCTCCATAATCACGTCTCATCTCCCAACATGGTATGCATAAAACTGCCTCACCATTTTCAAAACCCTAAAACTCTATTGTTTTCTACAATCAAACGGTAATCCATATTCCATCTGTATCCACTGCTTCAGTCTCCCTCCGTTCAATCAAGCTTCAAAAACAGCTCAATGGTGACTGATCCCAAATCTGCCCTTACCAACATAAGCCCTTTGTCTTCCAAGGTATACTATAATCCGGGTGTAAGGTATTTCGAATTGATTGATTGTGTTCTGGTGCGACTGTTAATTGAATGTGTTCGATTGATCTGTTTGCAGAGGAAACAGATAGAGGCAATGGAGATTAAGCAAAAGGTTCTGCAAATCAAAGCTACGAAACCTATGCGAAGGGTTAAGAAAGTGAGTTCCTTTTCTTTTTTTTTTGGGGGGGTGTTTTCAGTCAGACATTTTGTCGAACACCTTTTGTGCGTTCTGATAACATTGGGCAAATTTATTCTAATCTTCATAAGTTATATAAATTACTGAGTTTGAAACTATATGTTTTCTATTTTAGGATGAAAATTGTGACCCTCAATCCAAATCTGCTGCAATTGATCGAGCCAATGCAATTCAAGCAAACCTTCCATCTGAGTTACCGAGTTTTGTAAAATCTATGTGTCCTTCAAATGTTACTTGTTCCTTTTGTCTGGTAAGTTTCTTAATCCTTAATTCATAATAATAATAAATTAATAATAATACAATCCCATACGATAAACTTTAATCTTATATCTGCCGACAGAGTCTTCCGAAGAAATTCTGTGATACGCATTTGCCAAAACAAGATGAAACAATTGTGTTGGTGGATGAAAATGATCAAGAATTTAAGACAAAGTATCTTGTTGACAAATCTGGATTAAGTGGTGGTTGGAGAGGGTTTTCAATTGCTCATAAATTGGTTGAGGGAGATGTTCTGGTTTTTCAACTGATTGACCGTTTAAAATTTAAAGTAACCATTTGACCAATTTTGATTATTATGGTTGAAAGAGTAAAACTGTAAAAGAAAAAAACTTAAAGCTTTAATCTTTATAATATTATTATTTGCAGGTCTACATCGTAAGGGTACATGGTCTAAATGATATTGAATACAAAGCACTTGTAAATGTAGTTCCTTGTGCAAATGTCTGTAAGTTTTACATATTTAATTAAATTAGTATTTATTAGAGGTTAGATTGGTTAGTTGATTAGTTAGGTTAAAGTTTATAATGTTAATTTATTTGTTTATTTTTTTTATTTATTATCTTGAACTTGATCAGATTCGCATCAAGTTGATTTGGGTTTGAGGAATTTTGAAAGATCTGAAGAAATCGATAAAGATTTAAATCAAGAAAATATTCAAGATAAAGCTTTGGTAGTATTTGATCAATCAGGAGACGAATATGCAGAATCAGATGTTTCTGAAGGACTCAGATTCTCACAATCTGTTCTTGAGTTTAAAGAAATCAAGGGTTTTGATGATTTTAGCATCGTTGTGGATGATTTAGTCATAGATTCTGAAATACCAAAACATTTTCGAATCAAATATTATGATTTATGTCACAGTCAGAAGACTTATCTTCATGAAAGTTTATTAAAAGGTTTGAATGTCAATCTAGCAGTTGGGATAATTCTTGAAACCGTTACAATTGCTGATGCAATAAGAGGTTGTAAAGTCAACATTGGTCGTGATGATATTGACACGTGGGATAAAACCCTTAAAGCTTTTGAAGATTTGGGTATGAAAGTTGGGTTTTTGAGGTTCCGAATTAGTAAGCTTGTTGGGCTTTTGTTTGAATCGAACGAGGTTTTGGTAGTAAAAAAGAACGAACGAATGAAAGCAGAAGATGAGATGAAGATTATTAGTGAGAAGCTTTTTGGGATTAGAGAAGTGATTAAGAATCTTGATGTTGAGATTGAAACTTTGAAGCTAAAAGGCAAAAATCTTGAATTAGTTTTTTGTAAGGAGGCTAATGCTCCTTGGTGACAAATATGTTGTTATTTTAAGAAAAACAAAACATTTTTTGTGTGGGAATTATTCATTTTGTTTATGAATGTTGTATTTGTATATAACGTTCATCAAATTTTGGGATGGTAATGAAGTAATAAGTATATATAAATTCGTTAATAACTACTCTCTTTTTAATATGAATTATTAAAAACTTAAAAATAATCTTTATACTCTATATAATAAAAGAGTAACAGTAAAAACATGTCACTGTCTTCTTTAACCTCATTATTTTTGCTACTTTTCTGCTGTTAAGTATTAACATTTTCTTCTTTTTGATACTAATGAAATTAAATAATTAAATTATATAGTTAAATATAAAAATTATAAAATTTTATTTTAATGAGTTATTAAACATAATAGCTATTAAAAAAAAATCAAATCTTATTTAAAATATAATTCTTTAATTTTTATTAGTTATTGTTTATTGTATTTAAATCTTTAATATGTTTATTTTACCAAGGATTGATATGACATCTAACATACAATTTTTAATAAAAACTTTGTATACAATATGTTTAATTTATTCAACCCATGTAATATATAAGTTTCTAACCTAGTTCTTTCTCTAATAAATTGATGAATTCCAATTAAGATGACCTCTATCTTTGTCAAATCTAATACATTTTTGGAAAGAAAGCATTCATGCAACTACTTATTATTACTAATTAACTCGAAAAGATCTTATAACATACTATTTATTACAAAACACGTTATATCCCGTCCTACCTGTACATTTCATGCAAAATCACCATACCATATACTTAACCTCACACGAGACCCACCTCACTGGCCCAAACGAGTGGGCCCAAAAAGGTGGGCCTCAGTCATATCTACAATAACATATTATTATACAAAGTTACAAGTCTCTCTTAGATTCCTATCTCATAATCTTGATCGTCTCACGCGTTTTAAAGACGATGAACGTTTACCTGCGCTTGCATACGCCTTTCTATTTTCAAACTTAATATCCCATCCTTCGATGTTTTTAGGAACACAAACATCAAACAACACTTGACCAAGAACACTATGTGGGTTCAGGCCCGTTGGGCTTCCTAAATGGACCGTTGTTTTTTGTTCGTCTTGTAATGAGCCTGATTCTTTGGTGGTTTGATACTCGGCTGAACTTGGTAAGAAAAAGTGGTCGTTTGGGCCGATTGCAACTCTTCTAAGACTTTGGTTTGAATCAACTGCGGCATTTTGAAGATCGCAAACTAATTCGCATATTTGATCATGCATGCCTTCCATCCCGTTTCTTTCACCGAGTTGTTGAAGTTTTTGATTAAATATTGAAATTGAGTGATCAAGAAATTCAGTTACAGCTGTTGTGTATTGGTAGGGGTTGTGCTTGTAGTGACCTACGAAAAAAATAAAAATAAATAAATAAATATATAAAATAAACAAATGATCTATAAAAGGCAAGATAACCGGATCAGTTCAGGTTAACGGTCAAAGGGTGATATTTACCACTTTAGGATGCGGAATACAGGTTAGTTTGACCTATCAACCTTTCTTTTGTGTTTTTATTATAAACGAATGATTTATAGAAGTCAAAGATGAGTTCAAGTTAATGGGTCAAAACAGGTGAATTGAACCATTTTAGGACGTGAAATACAGGTTGGTTTGACCCGTAACATTTTTTTGTGATTTTTTTATCTCATAAATTAATTACTCCCTCCATTATAAATCCTTCTTGAATTCAAAATATCTTGTTTATCATTTTAAGGACGTTTTAAATTATCAATTTATCATGTTTATTCATTCCAGAGTAAATAAAATAGAAAACCAGTCACCTGTAACAGTTTTTTCACTCATTAAAAAAACATAAAAATAGCATTATATCAGTGAATTATCTCAGTTCGTGAAACAGATTCCGTTATAAGCAGATGATTTAATAAAATTTCAAAATCAGAAAGATATTTATGAATTTTCAATCATTTTGAAAGATATTATGAATTTTCTGACATTTTAAAAGATATACATGGAAGCTTGAACATTTGTAAAGATGTATATGAAATTTTAAAAAAATGGAAAAATGTATTTGAAAATATGAAAAAATGTATTTGAAAATTTGGAAAAATGTATATGAAAATTGCCACTAACGAATCATACGAGTTCAAAACTAACCTACGTGAGGAGAATCCTTCCATCCAATAAGTCGAACGTGTGCTCCTAATGCTTGTATTTGTTGTGCAAATGAGCAAATAATTGGATAAGGGGCAAGATCGTCATTTTCCGAACACAATATGAGAAATGGGGCACCCAAACCCTATAAATTAAAAAAAAAAAAAACTATAATTAAGCGCGTTTGACAATATTCAGTTTGAGTTTACTAGTTTGTTAAATCAGCCCAAACGCGTATTCAGATTGAATACAATATTACACACACGTATTCCAAACTGATTATTAAATTAGAAACTTACAACGGATGAATAAAGCGTTTCCCAATATTCAGATTGGTGGGACCGAAATCTAGTAAGAAAAAGGGCATCAAGACCCGATGTGACGCCTTTTGCAACCATTGATACCAGTTTTGATGAACCAGCAACATTCAAAATGGAAGATTGTAACGCAAAACGGGCACCCAAATCACTGGTCACATTGACCGGACCGGAGTCATACATTTGACCCGAAATGCAGGTCATGATTAACCGACTATCATCCTTCACAAAAAGACAAAAGATAAATAAATTAATAAAATACGAAAAAAAAATGAAAAGGAGATCAACCGCATGGATTTTTAAACTGGTTAATTTAATTTGATATATATATACTTCTAAAGTTTGAATTTTTAAGACTTTTGTAAGTGACTGATTTTATTTTGTGGGTTTAGAGGGTAAATACAAACAAGCAATATTATTATAATTTAAAAGATATATAAATCTTGGACTAATAGAAGATATTACATACCAGATTAAGATGTGCTTCACATGTCCTTTCAATGATCTGAATCATAATTCATAAGTAAAATGATTAGTCATATGATTATAAAATTTTAAAACTTATTTTATTTTTATTTTTTGGTGAGCAAAAATTACCTGAAGAACCTTATACATACAAGCTTGTGAACCACCAGAAAATGCTGCAAGAACTAAAGGACATGGTCTAACCCTCAATTCCTACATCCACAGAAAAAATAAAAATAAAATAAATAAATAAATAAGTATTCAACACACACACACACACACACACACACACACACACACACATATATATATATATTGGTACAAAATAGATAAAAGAAAGTAATCAACCTCTAAAAGTTCATTGAGAACGGAAAATGCAAGTGACGTGGCTCTCTCGGGAAAAAATCTGCACATATTAATTGCAGTTAAAGAACTAATTAATAATAAATTACAAATCCATACAACACAGATTTTGATTTTTGAGTTTCTTTTTTTTCCTTGTTTCAGGTAGATTCTCTGTGTGAAACATTTAATTGATAAACATCATTACTTTGGATCTAAAATATTTTTCAAAAAAGTAATGTTTGATGATAATGATAATAAGTGGCAACAGGCAAGTGTTAAATAAAGTTATCATATCTTTAATATTGTGATTCTATTATGCTAACCAATGCATTACATTACTTTATGATATTAACAATTTCCAATAGTGGTCTTTGAAGAATGAAGATTTAGATGAACAATATATAGATAAATAACATCACAAGAATAATCATTTTTTGGATATATATATATTTGTACGCCAAATCGCGTTATCATATCATACGAGTTATTAACTCTATGGTCATGAAGTCCAGAAATACCTTAATTATCATAAATGACTTAGAATGTAGTCATGTACAAACCTTCTATGATACACAAATAAATTGAAAACAACGGAGAACAATTTCAGTAATCTATCCCTAAAATTGATCAATGATGAAACCCAATTGATTTTGATTTTATATTCTTATAAAAACCTAAAATTAGACACAAATCAAAATAACCAAATTGAAAAAGGCCAATTACAGGTCCTTCGAATCAATCTGCATATATGCTTTATACTTTTGAATCTTTGAACATTATCAAGACATATTGCTGTTAAATTCAGAATCTACACTTTCAAAACATCTATTAAATGGTGTTAATGGTTTAAAGTATCAAAAACCCTTTATAGATGGTTTAAAACATCTATTATATGCTTTACACTTTTGAATCTTTGAACATTATCAAGACATGTTATTGTTAAAATCAGAATCTACACTTTCAAAACATCTATTAAATGGTGTTAATGGTTTAAATCATCAAAAACCCTTTACGTATCACACGCAAAACTGGCAATTCAGTAGAAATTAACTTACGGATTAAGTAAATCGGAACGAACAACAAGCGAATTCCACCCACGAGACGCATAAAGATCAACGTAGTCCTTCAATTCAGGCTCTTGAACCGAACCCCAAGTGAAAATCACAACGATTCCTTCGGGTTTCGATACCGATTTGGTCAATTCATCGTTTCGGAGCCAGTAAAAGGTTCCGCCACCGCCGGTGGTCAACATAGCCTTATCCAGTGATTCGAAGACGATGATGGTTAATTGAGTTGTTTCTGGTGGTGGTGATGAGGGCCGGTTGGATGTGGGTTTCACGAGGGGTTTGGATCTTATGGTGTGAGGTGGGTCCGGTGATTGACGACGGTGATGCGGCAATGTGATCGCTTGGCGGAGACGTGTTTTGGGTTTTTTATTTTATTTTCTGCCGTGGCAATATGGTCTAATTATGTCATTTATTGTAAAATAATATTATTATGATACAAAATGTAGGATATTCTTTGTAAAATGTTTAATAATTTTAACAACGACCTCACGCACCTTTACATTTATTTTTATATCTAGATTACTTGTTGACGATAAGTTTGAATTTCAACCTCTTAAAAAGCATCATTACAATTTTTATAAGATTAGAGTATTTTTAGTAGGGGTAAATGAGGTAAATGCAGGGTACCTCTGAGCCTGGTACCATTTTGATGCCCACGAGATCCTCCCCGAAAGACATTGTGTTACTACTTTTATAAATTTATTTTATGTTCTCAAAAAATCTCTGACATTTTTTTTTTAAATTCAACTTCAATAGAAAACACAACCCAAAAACAGGGCTACGCAAACAATACAACATATAAAACTAAAGAAAGAAACAATTACATAATAACAAATTTACACCAATCTACCATTCGATCGTTTTGAACTTAGACCAGTGCTTGAACCATAAAAAACACAACGATCTAATATCACCGAACACGTCCTCTGTCTTGGCTTGCTTCCCTGAAAATCTGAGATCATTCCTAGCCTTACAGAGACACCAGCACGATACAATGATTATACCATGAATGGCTGATGTCTCATTAACTACTACTTTTTTGTTCCTTTATTATTAACTTTTTTCCTCAAAGACTCACAAAAACATTACAAAAACTACATTTGAGAATTCAGGTTTTACCCTCGAACATAGGAAATGAGTTTGATTTTGCAGAATATATAGGGTGGCAAGATGGGTATGTGTATGGGAAACCATGCGTGGAGCTGGAAATGCACAACTTTTTTTCGTGTTCCTCACAATTTGAAATGAGACTTTTTACGTTTATGTACCGAAATCGAACTTTTAATGTTTTACATCACTAAGATGCAGTTCTTAACAATTTATGCCCTCACGCAAACTTTGTTCAAAAAAAATCCTAGTAGAAGTCCCGAAACAATCGTCACTTAATATTCAAATGAAGTCTATCAATTGAGTTAAAGTGTTAAACAAAAGCCTATACACGATCAACACTTAATTCAATTTCCGGTAGATCAGATTATTCGGCAACCCGGATCTTAAAAAAATCATCCATTTACATAACCATTTAAAAAATTTGGGGTTCGAGCTTATAATGTAACATCTGGCCTCTCATATCACCAATATTGTATGTTTTGTCCACGATAGGAGCTCACGAGTTTATCTTTGGTTGCCTGGGTGAAAACTTCCTTATAGGTCACCCATCCTAGATTGTTGTCACTTTAGCACACTTAAGTGTGAAGTTATCCGCTCATTCACTACCATTAAACATAAAACACGTTTGTGATATTTACTAGGACATCTTTATGAACCAGTAATCTCTCATGTTCACGACTGATGTGAAATTTGCGATTGTTGCATATAACTAGATCGGTTAACATTGATTTGGGTTCTACATTCAAGTTTAATCGGGTTTGGTGTTTAAGTTCAAGTCGAGTTTAATGAGTTCGGTTAAAGATGATACCCTTGGCATGGATGATGGATGATCGATTTGTATGAAATACCACGGATTAGGGTAAGAATGTTTAGAGATAGCAAAATTACCTAAGCAACCATTCTGTGTCACTCACATAACCATTGTTTGTGCAAAGAATGCGTTAAAAGTTTGACTTTAGTATTAAAATGTTACTTTTACCAAATCTCATGGACGTAAAGTGTTAGTTTACTTTTAATATTATTATTTGCTAACCTAATACATACTGTTTAAAAAAGAAAGACTAATTAGTATTTAAGAAACGTCATAAATTGTTTGCAGTCAGTTTGGGTTATTGTTCTTTGTTTTAATATATGCTGTTGATTGTTTGACCTTGTGTTATTTTAGAGTTGAGCAAGTTGAAATTATTGTTTTCTTGTTATTAGATACTATATGCATACAAGCTCCTTTATAATTCAAGAAAAATAATCAATTAATCAAAACACGAGCCGAGTTAAAATTGGATGCAAGCTCACTTAGTCAATTTCCAGGTCCGGTCAAAGACTAGTACTAGCATATCAATACGAGCTTGAAGTCTCAATAAACAACGCTACGATAAAAATTCGAATCAACTTTGAGTAAAGGTAAAGTGGTTATCATTTATCAGGATTTACATGAACTTTAAAGCAAAATAATCGGCCTCGTGAATCATGATTTCACTTACTAAATTTTTGTACATAACCAATGTCAAATGTGACAAAAAAAATTTGTACGATTCAAAAGAAGTGATTTGAGATCGTTGATCAAATTTTCTATGGTAACTAAAGCATAAATGGAAGCAATCCTGTAGATAATTAAAGAACATTGATTTTTTTAGTAAAACTTGTATCTAGTTCATTTTCTAAAAAATTAACTTCATAACATATACATATTTATTAATTTAAAACGTCTTTTTTAGAAACAATCATGTTCTATAGCCGATAAGTGGTTTCAGGCATAACTTTTAAGTGGTTTATCAGCACAACTTCGTGATTACAATGATGCCCGTAAATCTGTTTTTTCTTTCTTACATAATGCTGGACATATATAGTGCGTAATTATAATGCTTGATCTTAAACAACACCGTAACCACGTGATAATGATATACATTATTCGATCATTTCATATAAATACAGGAATACATGTAATTCAAGTAAAGAACAGTCATAATTAAAGCACGTGTTAGGCTTACAAGAAAAAACTTAGAAGATTGAAGTCTCTCAATAAACATTAAACAACCAAACTAAAAAAAAAATACAAAAATAAGCAACTATACTAAAAATTAATAATTGATTTTGAGTAAAGTTAAAGTTATTATATGTGGTTATCAAGATTCCTCTTTATGTTTGATCATGAGCATTATAATATTCGCCACGTGATTCACGACTTCACCTACTAAACTTTTGTTATGATATTATATGCATTATACGATTAATATAAAAAAGGAAAAACTGTGAAAAATGTAGGAAAATAATCTGAATTTGAAACGTATGATCTGAGAGAGCATATAATGCTCAAGATTAATCATGGATTGCAAGTATAAAAAACGGACTATTTTAAACGTATATAATCACAGACCATATTAGGTAAAAACGGATTGAGCTGTAAAAAAATGGGTTGAAGTTCTAAAAACGCATTCACAGTAGGTTCCCCATATTTATGTGAGACGAACCTGCATAATTTAGGGTGTGGTTTAGAGTGGTTGTGAGTAGAGCATAGAGAAATATTTGGGGTTTTGTTTGTTTTTCTTCCAAAGTTATGAAAGAATATGGAGATGGGGATTTTGATACATAAGAGAGAAAAAGGCAATGTTTTAAAAACCGGTTTTTTGAGCATACCGGGTTGAGCTCAAAAAATGGTTTAACCGGTTGAACCGGGTTGTG
>WOUH02000014.1:2902403-2919316 GCA_009936405.2 Stevia rebaudiana
ACGCAGCCTTACCCTGCACTTTTTTGTGCAAGAGGCTGTTTCCCACGGCTTGAACCCATGACCTCAAGGTCACAAAGGCCTACTAATTGGAATTTGTTGCTCTTAATTGACAAATTTTATGCATACTTACATGTTTTTATCAAGTTGTTGATTAATGAGATATGAGAGTTGATGTCAAATGAATTGATTTCACAAATAAATGGTGTATGTATGTGTGACTAAAACTAAATCGTCTTTCCGGTGAAACTTGAAAGTATTGACAAAAATAAGTGAAGACAACGACGACAGCAACGGCGCTACGCGGGACTTGATCGTCAATGGGGAAGGTAAATGACGGACTCATTTGGCACAAAAGGTTTATATAGGGGCGCAAAAAGACAGTTTTGACCTCATATTTAACGGCTTGGTTTAACTCTTGGAGGCATCTACGTCAAGGACTCGATTGGCCGAGGAAACCACACGAACTCAAGGTGTGAATTTTGGGCAGAGGTGACTCAAAGTGTAAGCGAGTGTTAAGGACATAGTTTACTCTAAAAAAAAATAAAGAAAACAAAATTGTAAAGTATCTTTGGGTTAAATTGCTCTGCCCAAAAGATTCGGGTTGAAGCCTTATATGATAAAGCAAACGGGCCGGCCCAAAGTTAAAAACTATTAACTTTATATAAAATGAAGATGGCTAAGAAACTGTGGAAACGGATAAAAAAATATATATGCTAATTGAACGAAAGTGACCGTTAGAACTAAATCCTTTTGAATATCATATTTTTGTAGTTAATAATTGTAAGGTACCACATTCGTTGTCACGATTATTGTCATTTTCAGTTTTGACATTCTCCCCTCGCTTTGTTTTATTCGTTGGCTCCAAATATTTAATGAAATCTGCCGTCAACCCACTACCAAATAAAATCATTTTCTTTTAATTGAATATACCTACTTTTTTTGGCATCGATTAGGTAAGCTTGAGACGTCGAAGATGAAATCCCTTACAATTTTAAACCAATGTTGGGTGGTCCAACTATTTGAGGAGAGGAAACCCTAAGGTAAACACCCTGACTAGCGAAGAGTTTTAGCTCTGAGTAAAATTTGAAAATGAGACCTCTTCATATGTAAAGGCCCTAAACATTTCACCTTAACTAACCACTTGAGCTAAGGATCATTAGTTGAATGTAAACTACTCGTAAAGCTGTAACAGTTGACACAATAATACTAGTTAGAGTCCTTGCAAATATTTATGTTGGGATCCAACTTCTACTAGTTTGTCTTTAATTTTAACACCTTTGATATCTCTTCTCCCGTGCAAGCTATCTTTTATCTTTGGGCTATTAAATTCTAAAACCCTAATTAACTTTCGTTTATTAGACAAGAATACTCGATCTCAACTAAAAATTGTTTATTATCTTTCAAACTTTAAAATTATTTTTTTTCTCACACTCTAAACTAAAGAATATGTCAAAACAAAACCAAAAGGTGAGCTCATTTTAATTAGCTTGGGGTGTCAACGAGAAACAAGTTGAAAGTTAGGAGTCTTAATTAACATTTCTTTAGTTTAATTAACATTTCTTTAGTTGAAACTTAAAGTATTCTCGGTCAATAAATGAAAGTTGAAATTTTATAATCCAATAACCTCTTATCCTTTCACATGATATTATTGGGTAGGTTCTTGCAGTTTTGCTAAATGATACAAAAAACAACCCGTAAGCGTTCATTAAAACTAAATTGTTTATAACTGTATATTTACCATGGATAATAACATCACGTCACTCGTTTCATTTTTTAAAACTATCGGCTAGATGAATGGCAACTGCAGGCTTAACCTATTGGCAATGGTTTTAGCCCAAACAAACCTACACTTGAGACTATACTCGAAAGGTGAAGTAGTTTACAATGGAATACAATAGGATTAGATTAGTTATAAAATGAGGTAATCATTGACAAGTTTGATTGGTTTAACTGTTTTGGTAGGGTGGTTTCAACTAGTTGGTTAGCTTGTGTACGGTCTGTTAAGTTTTAGATATAACTAGACTGGTAGTACAAACATTTTTCCTATAACCGGTTGACCGTTAATCCAATTCATTTTTCAAAAAGTTATGCATTGCTATAAAAGCAAACAAACATACGCACTAAAGTCTCACTAAATCAGTATAGTCTGACAGGTATAAAGGTAAAAAAAAATGAAAACCCTAGACTGATATTATTTAGACGAATATGCCCCTGGATATAACAAAGATTGACCTTGTAACATAGTAGAATACTACTACTAATCCCTCAAAGTTAAACTAAAAAGATATATATGATATGGTGGAATAGAGAATGTATGCAGGCACGGGTGGGTACCTTTTGCTTTTAAAAGGGCATCATCGTTGGTAAGGTAACCCACATATTAACTTTATGCCCACTTTGCCCTTTTTGGCCTTAATCTTCAAAATCTCAAGTATAAGCATGGAAGAATAACACGCACACCAACAATGATTTTATGCTTCCATATCCATACCACCTCACTTGATCATTTCACGAATATTATTTTAATCATGTGAAACTAAACTAGGTATCGTCTTGGTGAAACTAATAAGGATGAGACATTGAGAAGTGCTACTTAGACATTTTGTTCTGGTTCTTGTTACTGATGGTTTATAGATGAGATTTTTGAGAAGTTGAAACGGTTGTGGATATTAGATAGAGGTTGCCATGCTACAAAATAGAAGCATGTTGGCATTTAACGTCTGAAAGGCGTACCTAGGGGTAGCGAGGCTAAGGGTGGCCTCGGCCTCAACCATATCTTTGCGTGCAAATGTAAAATAAGAGTTTTTTTCTCCTAAAATTTATATGTGTACAGTCTAATCTCCCTTGTTTTTTTTTCTAAAAATGTTGGTTCCCCCACATTTGTTTTACATAATTCTTTTTTTTATTTATACATATAGAAAGCTGAAGGTTTAAACCGTAAATTGAGATTATATGGTTTAGGGTGGAGGAAGTGGTACCATCCAAATCTCTGCAATTAGACTTTGTCATCTCATGCCACATTGATTCTACTCTCTTCAACTCACTCAAACTCTAAACCTATGCAATAGTACCCTCTCCACCCCTCAATCTCACACACACACACACTCACACACACCAACACACACTCTCTCTCTCTCTCGGGTTTGTGAACTTGAACTGGAACCCACAGCTGGAAACCCGCATCCCCGACAATGTAGCCCGCGAGCCCACAGCCCCTCAACCCGAGCTCCACACCGAGCACCCTTATAACATGTAATTCTACATTGGTTACAATAGATTGTTGCTTTGTTGAAATGTTCGATTCTTTTGTATTATGTATAACATAAGAAATACGAAAAGTATTTATTCCTTTTTCAAATAAATTGATGATGATCTTGATGAACAAGGGAGTAAATGTCCAAACTTTCAACAAGTCGGGTTAAGTTGTATATGTTCTTCGAGATACTCACCTTTCTCTTGCATCATCATACACATTCTGTATTTGTTAAAAAAAATATATAGGTTTTATTGTGGAAATGAAAAATTAGAGTTTTTATTGTTTGACCCGACCAAAATCGTCGATCCGAATATATAGACCGAAACATAGTGATAGGAAAGAAAAAATTAGGTCATGTGACTTTCGACCTCCCATTAATTAATTTTCAAGCTTTGCTATTAGACGTACACAATACTTGACTTAACTCCCGCTTTGCACTAGATCACTTTGTGATATGATGTATGCAACCTTACACTACACATTTGCGCATGATGTTGTTTCTCACGGATAAAACCCATGACTACGAGGTGTAATTTTTGTTACTTTGGCTTCAAGTGAGATCAATATCCTTGGGGTTGATGCATCATGTATGCATTTCAGCATTTATACAAGGATTTGTTTTCATGACTCAAACTCATGACTTTCATGCCACATGACAAAGTTGTTTTTATGACTAAAACTCATGACTTTCATGTCACATGACAGCAAACTGTTTAAGATTCGTCAAATCACTAAACTTTAAAAACAAAATTATAATAACTATATCAAAAAGAGTTTAATATGTCTATGAATAAATAAAACGTGCTTGTAGAATATAGATATCATATTAAAATGACTTTGATCAAATAAAAAGCACACGTACATATATTATTACTAGGATCACATTCATTTCACGTCATATACTTCTAGGTAGTGTTGATTAGATATACTTCTAGGTAGTGTTGACTAGATATGAAAACGAGATAAAGAGAAAAAGAGTTGATTATGTGGTTATAGAATTTTCTCATGTATCATAGTTAAATCAATATGTACATATACTTATAACTAATGTGATTCTCGTGGCTATCTACCTAAAATTACTTGTTTATTAAGCTCCTTGTATTATAGTAGGTTTATGCAAAATTGATAAAGTAGTAATTGAGCTGTTATGTTTCACAACTCTACATTACTATTAACTTTAATCATGCGTCCATTCATCTTGTCTAAAACTGATTAGAAATCTAATTAATTAAAAAAAAAGTATTAGGATAAAGAAAAATGAAATAAATCCTAGCATCACCATATGATTTATATATTTTTAACTGAAAAAAATGATAAACACTAAATAGTCTTTATCGACTTTTTATTTTAGGGGATTTTTGATAGAAGTTTATGAATTATGAGGCATTAAAAGTTGTTGAAGGATCAATGTGCAATAATGTTGGAAGATGCAATGGAATATGGAAATAAACACCTAATGTGGTATTAGTTTACTTAGTACAAGTTTGTACATATTAGATGGTAGGTCACATGTTTATATCTCCGATTCTCCGTAATTGAATTCAGTTTAGGTATTCTAAGCTTTGGAGTTGACTAAATTTGTCGTTTAAAAAAATATGTGAAAATAAAATATAAATATACAGTATATTTCTAAGAAGGATTATTTTAGAAGCGTAGACCCATTTCACAATCTGTTTTTTGTGATGACTTGACAAATTGTTATATTATTGTTGCGTATATTGGCGTGTTTGCTTGATGATATTAAGTTCTATGATAATTTGATATTACATATGTAATTACTAATCACGTCACATGGTAACTCTTTAGTTCGTATATGTTTAACACATATAGTTTCTTGCTTGTTTGACTGTGTTTGTTTAGTTGTTTATTTTTGCCCGTTTACTACCAGAGTCGTGTTCGCTGTATTCTATAGAAGCAGTTTTTCTCTTCATATTGTTTTATTATGAGTGAGATTTACTGGGTATGGTGTCATAATCGTGTACCGGTATGATGAAATTAAACGAATAGACAAACTTGGAAAGTTGATTTCATTCTTCTGTACTATTGCTTTGATTATTCTCTTAATCGTGAATAACTTTCAGATAAACCTATTTGCGGGTTACACACAATGATTTACCGGATAAGACAAAAAATTCTGTTGATGTTGGAATTGGATTTGATTTCTATGATCTTGTTCTTTGTTCTTCGATGGTTGTGTAACCATAGGAATACGCATATACGTATCTTCGTATCCCCTTGATCGAGATCCGAAGATATATGAATATTCTATTTCACAAAATAAGCACACACTCTATGATTTATTATATAATTAAACTTATTATATTAAGCCCAAAGCTTAGTTATAAAACTGAAATAACATTTAGAATTAAATCGAGCATGCGTCACCTAGCTGGTTTAACCTCTAATATTATATTCTCGATCAACGAGTTTACTCTAGTATTCTAAAATCATTGATAACGCTAAAATTACGATTGTATGGTTGTTGTGTGTGTAAAAAGACAAGTATTTTTTATTCTGAGTAAAAGTTTTTTCATTGGTTTCTTTTGAGTGGTGTTTGATTCTTCTTTTGATGGTCTAGAAATGAGGTTTTTTAAAAAGTGATAAGCTTGTATATGGAAGTTGCCAACTTGCCATGTTGTAAAGAGAAGCATGTTGTCATCTAAATTTATGAGGCATGTTTTTATTACTTGATGTCAAAGAAATAAACAGTTTTTCTTTACAAAAGCACAATTTCACGGTCAATCGACCACATATTATCTGTTCAAATATTTTAAGTTGTTTTTCATTCTTAGCAACCACTCCACGTACACAAAAGCCATCATCCTTCTCCAAAATTCTGAGCTCTTAAATTATCCACTAATGACCTTTACACAAAGGTCAACAAGAGAATGAGTTTTGTGAGATCGATCAACTTGTTGTATTCTTTTATAAAATAGGACTCAATCACATTTACAAATTTTGTTTACTATTGCTAGGATCACCAGCACTATCTTAACTAGAGTGGATATCACACTTACATCGTCTTCCTCTTTTAGTAGAGGATTATTACTCACAAAGTATAACAAAATGTTTTATTGAATATTTTAACTTCGATCACATTACACTTATGCTCTTGCAATTACTAATACATGATCTCACATCTAATATATATGGAAAATGTTATTGAGAACTAGAGACCGAATGCATTAAAATTAAGCAAAGAAGACTCGATCAAGTGTAAGCATAATGTTTTATTTCATCGAAAAATAAATGAACATTGAAATGGTGTCTATGCATGGATGCATATTTAATGCATGTCCAGACTATGCATCCATGTATATATCATGCTCCATCTAAAGCCATTTTGGTATTTCAACATTATTGTAAGGTGGCTTACCACTATAAATTATGTTTTGTGATTTTAAAATTGTTTATTAGAAACCTTTTAGATATAAATTTCTTAAATTTAGTTGATAATTATACAAATTAAAGAAACGTCAAATTTAAGATTTAAATAAAGTACGTAGGTGCGGTTTCCTCTATGAGATTTGCAAAACTTAAACAGTTTTAATCACCACTTAACAGTTTCCGTCCATGACATTTCAAGTCTTTCGTCATTAAACCTTTAACAGAAAATGGAAACATTAGGGACGAAAACTGTTTAAGACCTGAAACATTAATTAGGGACGAAAACTGTTAAGACTTTAAACTTTAGGGACGTAATTTGTTAATGCTTGAACCGTTAGGGGCAAAAGCTGCTAAGACTGTTAAGTATTGTAAACCTCGGGGGATAAAAAGTACAGTTTACTTTTTTAAATTACCAGATAAATTTTTAATTAGATAATAATAATAAATTTAAATGATTTTGAAATTTAAATCTATTTTAAAATTTAAAATAAAATAAAAAGTATAAAATAATTAAAAATATTCATCTAATTAATTAATAATCAAAAAACTCATAAAATAAGAGAATGTCACATGACATTTTTTGAAATGTTTTATTAGAGGTAGATAAGATACTAATATCGATTCATTTATGCCTCTAATTATTTAGTGATGTTATAAATTCTTATTTAATAGCATCGTATAAAATAACTAGCTTAAAACTTTTGTCTTACACGAGTTACGTAATCAACACTTATAAATTTGATCATTGAATTATTGTATATATATTAAGTTAGTCTATTGTGAACATTCAAAACAAATAAATGATTGACATTTCTATTACTATAAGTTATAGTTTCTGGCTTAAGATTATTCATTGGAAACTTCATACATATAAATTTCTTAAATTTAGTTAGTAATTATATAAATTAAAGAAAGTCAAATTTAAAATTTAAAGTAAAGTGCAGTTTTCATTTATGAGATTTGCAAGTCTTAACAGTTTCAGTACAGCTTTAACAGTTTCGTCCCAAAAGTTTCAAGTGTTAACAATTTCGTCATTAAACCTTTAATAGGGAAACTTTTAAGACTTAAAACGTTATGAACGAAACTATTAATATCTGAACGTTAGAGACAAAAACTTTTAATAGTTGAAATGTTAGAGACAAGTATTTAAATAGCATTAAATTTTTTTATTTTTTAAATAAAATTTGTTTTGAACATCAAATTAAATAGCATTCTTTAATTAACAGAAACGAGTCATGGTAATTTGATGGGCCTTGTTTACTGAAAGCTAGTAGTTTTTTTTTCCTTTTCTAATAGAACCGCATTTTATATCGATATCTTGGTCATGCATGATTCATGACTCATGATAATGTTATTTGATTTTTCATGTAATTAGTTATTTCTGTTACTTTCTTTTATTTTCTTTTTATGTTTTCATTCTTTTTATATATACCGGGGGTTTTTAATGTTCACTTGAAGATATCTACCTCTAATAAAAGAGTAAAATAAATGACATGTGTGACATTCTCTTAAATTTTTAAGAATTCTTTAATTATTTAAATTAAATAAATTAACAATTTGAATTCTTTTATACTTCTTATTCTATTTCAAATTTTAAGAGTTCTTTAATTATTTAAATTAACTATTAACAATTTGAATTCCTTTATACTTCTTATTCTATTTTAAATTATAAAAAATATTTAAATTTCAAAATCATTTAAATTTGTTATTATTTAATTAAATATTTATCTTATTTATTTAAAAAAGTAAACTGCACTTTTTATCCCTGAGGTTTGCAATAATTAACAGTTTAGTCCATCGTTAATAGGAACGGTGTCTAAAGTTTCAAGTCTTAGCAATTTTTGTCCCTAACGTTTCAAGTCTTAAACTTTTCTTTCCCTAACATTTCAAGTCTTAACAGTTTTCGTCCCTAGCGTTTCATGTGTTAAACATTGTTCATTCCTAACGTTTCAAGTCTTAACAGTTTTTCGTCCCTAACGTTTCAAGTCTTATGTCTTAACAGTTTTCGTCTCTTGCAAATTTCAAAGAGAAAAACCGCGCTTACTTTTTATAATTATCAACTAAATTTAAGAAGTTCTTATTTAAAAAGTTTTTATTAAATAATTTTAAAATCTTAAAGCATAACTTATATATAGTTATAAACGTGTCAAACAATTATTTTTTGAGTGTTAACAAGTTACAACGTACTAACTTAATATATATATGCAATGATTCAATAAAAAGTTTTAAGAGTTGGTTATGTAATCTCGTGTAATACACGGTTTTATGCTAGTATAAATAATAATTAACTAAGTTAAGAAACTGAAAAGAGTGATTTAACGAAACCAAGAAAATTAGATGAGTCTGTTGTGAATTTACACTTTTTTCAATAGTTTTTTTTAAACTGATTTTTATCATATTATTAATAATTAATTACTAAAACATAGCAGAAATTACAATCAGATTAATCAACATTTTATTTCAATTGAACATCAGAGTTATGAAACATACAAATATAGGTAATCTACTTCTAATAAAACAATCCAGAAAATGTCACCTGATATTTTCTTAATTTTTCAATATTTTTTTATTATTTAAATTTAATCAGATTAATATTTATATTCTTTTATACTTTATATTATCTAAATTTATAAAATAGATGCAAATTTGTTATTATCTAATTAATTATCAATGATATATATTTAAAAAAGTAACTGTATTTTTTTATCCATTAGGTTTATAATAGTTATCAGTTTCAGTAAACCGTTAACAAAAACGGTATCTGAAGTTTAAAGTCTAATCAATTTTCATCACTAACGTTTCAAGTCTTAAAATTTTTCATCCCTGATGTTCAAAGTCTTAACAATTTCCGTCCATAATATTTCATGTTATAACAGTTTTCGTCCATAACGTTTCAGGTCTTAACAGTTTTTGTCCCTAACATTTCAAGTCTTAACAGTTTTATGTTAAATGTTTAATGACGGAAATTGTTAAGACTTAAATTAACGTTAAGAATGAAAACTATTAAGGGTGGATGAAAACTGTTTAAGTCTTTGAAATATTAGAGAGGAAGATCACACTTACTCTATTTAAATTATAAATTAGACGTTTCTTTAAATTTTATAATTATGAACTAAATATAAGAATTTTATATTTAAAATGTTTCTAATGAATAATTTTAAAATCTCAAATCATAATATATTTATAAAAGTGTCAAACATTTATTTTTTTGAACGTTCACAACGTAATAACTTAATATATAAATAATATATATATGCAATGATTGAATGATAAAGTTTTAAGTGTTGATTATGTAACCCCGTGTAATAAACATGTTTTAAGCTAATTAATTTATATTACTGATGAGATAGCAATATAACTCGGTTATAATAACCGGTCAAGACACCACGCCACCACGGGTGGCAGACGGATCGCTAGAACAATCGGGAACCAAGTTGTCCAATTAATACTATATATTTATTTTTTATTTCTTATATTTTGTTTTTTAGCGACCAACCAGACTCGGAATTGGGGGATGGGAGCGATCTAATTTATTATGAGTGCTCACATTAGGTTAGGTCGTAAAATTTATTATGCAGGTGGTGAACTTAATTATGTAGGACATGTATCTTTTTTGGCGGGCTCATAGTGTCACACCTGAGATGGGATTGCAATCTTTCATTATTAGTTTAACGTTCTAGGATCAAGCCCAGTGTTTACCCAAAAGAAAACCCTAATCTATGAGAAAAATCCCATGTAACTTGTATCTGAATCCATGACCTATTAATCATGTGAGTTTAATTTTTTATTGCCCCTATGTAATTGAGCTAGAAGCTAACCCATGTATGAATTAAGTTTCAAACAGCTAAAGCAAGGGACTCTTATCAATGTGGTACAAATTTTATTGTAGTATGTACAAGCATTCTGAGAAATATGATCGAACGAAAAGAACACATGATCCTCTTCTTCTGACTCCATCATCTCCAATTTTCCAACCCATCTACTTTTCTCCATCAAATCTTTGTAATGCAAACCTCTATCTCTTAACGAATCTTTCAGTGCAACAAGTAACAGGAACTTGGAGCAGCCCAAACCCGAAAGATTCGGGTCCTTTTCCGGGTTAAACAATGGGGTCATTGAAGGATTTGCCAAAGTCCAAAACCGATCCGTAAACGCTTTCAGTTGCTTATGTTTTCCAAGCTCGGATCCAATCGGTTCGTTTCCTCCAAAATATGGATGGAGCAAAATAATACCCTCGACTCCTTGAGGTTTATTTCAACAATCCGGTTCGAGTCTAGCACGAACCGAATTACCATATTGTAGGCGATATTCGCCCCAGAGCTATCTTCAACTGAAAATACCTTACAAAAATCACAAAATTTGTTCAACCACAGGTCGGGACCACATCCTGTCGCATGGAAACCAACCCAGTTGATGGCTTCCCATGAGTCGTTGTACCTGGACACCTGGTTGAGACCGGGTACTTCGTTACCCAACCGGTAGTCAACGGAAACAGCGATCACGTTGATTGTGCCGTGAGTGTTTTGTTGATCGATAACTAATATATTTATATAAAAACATGATAATAATCATAAGAACAGTCAGAATCAGAATTAGATGATACCTATGAGTTTAGTAACATGACTCCTAACATCAAATGACGAATTCCATAGAAACAATTGGATTTGAATGGTTAAATAAGCGAATTGAGTTGAACCTTGGTAAAATGTCAATATTGGAACTTTTTAGTGAAACCAATAAACTGTTAAATGAGTTTTTGAACTATTTGTTCTTAGTTCATTTTAAACTTAGAGGCATTTGATGGCATTATTTTGTAATAGGTTACGAATCGAAGCTGATGGTCTTGAAACGAATCAGCGTAATTTTTTCTCCTAGACAACCGAAATTCTCTTCAATTTTGTTAACCCAACAATTCTTCTAAATTTTTTTTTATTATGAGACTTGAACCAACCAACCTTAACCTATTTTAAGGAAAACACATTATAACATTAAAAATTACTTTGGTACCAGTTAGACAAATGTTATTTGATAAATTATCTGTACAATTTTTTTAAACTAAACATTAAATTTGAATACAAGTATTATTTCAACTAAGTAAATTAATTGAAAAAACAGAAAAGTGAGCTCCATCGTTTTTTATTGGAAAGTACGCTTGTTGAAAAGGCAGAGGACACAAGAAGTAACAGAAAACTGATTTAGAACTCGTGATAAACGCATTTTTTTAATAAATATTTCATTTTTATATGTGCCTATCATACCTTTCGAAGTAAATCAACGACGAGACTAGATTTATTATAAAAAATGAATTCACTTTCCTAAATTTGTATGTTCTTGCTGATTAAAATTTATCGTGTGTTCTATGTGTTATTAAACGAGGTAAGGAATTTTGGATAATTACACGAAAACTTATATGATTTAAGTGTAATGAAAATTTTTAAATTGCATAAAGCGTTATAATTGAAATTTAAAAGCCTAATTTATATTTACAAAATGGGAATAGTGAATATGGGCCTCTTAAGCACCCAACTTATGAAACCAATCAAAACGACATACAAACAACAACCACCTACCTAGTGAAATCCCACTATAGTAGTAGGGTCTGGGGGAGATGAGATAGAGACAGACCTTACCTTTATCCCAGAGAGATAAAGAGGCTGCTCCAAAGAGACCTCCGGCTCGTTAATTTTGCTTCTCTGATTATCTAGTGTCAAATGATTGTATAATGTTGAATTATCTTATTATTAAATTGTAAATCATAAAAGAGCGGTTCATACGTTGCCTACCAGTTACAATATAAGTATCTGATTAAGCAAAATACATAATTTCTGTCATTTTTATGTTTTATAAAGAGTTTACAAGCTAATTCTTACATGATTCGATGTCATCTTATAATGTTTGAAATGATTTTACTAATGAGGAAGAATATGAACCAGATATCTTTTAGTTACAAGTGTCAATGTTTTATATTTTCACATGAAATACATTTATACGTAAAAGTTAAGGACAATACCAAATAGGCATTAACATATGGTACATTAATTTTGCTGTTGTGTTGTATTTGCTGTTGTGTTTATGACTGATTTGTTGATGTGTTTATAGCTTAATTATTGATGTTTGATGTAATTCAGACATGTTGCTACTGATTTAGTGTTTATATGATGCTGAAATTTGGTTGTTTATTGCTGATTTATTAGCTGCTGTTTGGTACTACATTCCAGGGGCTTTATGGTGACAATCCAGTTGAAATGTAATGCAAACAACTGCTGATTTGGTGTTGCTGTTCGGAGTTCATTCCAGGGTCAATTTGGTCAAAAACATGCTGATATTGGTGGTGGTCACATGAACTTTATGGTGACATGAATATTGTTTAAGAGTTGTTATAAAGCAATTTGTTGTTGACAACCTATAATTTGTTATATAATTTGCACTCGTGATATTGAATTATATATTTTGCATTCGTGATATTGAATTCTAAAATGAGAAGTATTTTATATGTGATATTGAATTCTAAAATGAGAAGTATTTTATATGTGATATGTAACTTTTTATGGTATTTTGTATTTCCCTTTTAAATTATTAATCATTCAGTCTACTCATTCAACAATATAACCAAACATATAAAATTAATTCAACCTAAAATAGTTCAAAGAGTTAAAATAGTCATTCTGTACAGTCGTTCAAATGTTTAACCAAACAACAATATTGATTCAGCACTTAACTGGTTCAGACCTATTAATGATTCAATACATCCTTTTATGTAAATTATACTTGCATTATACATATACTTTTAATGGGAGGTCATTGAGTCTTAAATCCTATCATAGTATCTTTGAGCCTTTTGGTTCCGCTTCCCGCATCCCTCCCCTCCCATTCGTTTCTCGCCTTTCATAATGTCGAAACCCTTCCTCTAATTATATCTCCATATCTTCTCTTTCCATCTATCTTCCTTAAGGCTTCCTCCTCCAAAGTTGATACTCCTCTTTCGCTTAACACCCAATTTCACATGTTAACCACAAAAATATCATCCACATGTTAACCATAAAAATATCATTTTTAATGGCTTCAAAATGGCTCTAATACTATTTATAATACCGAGCCTCTTGTATCATCAATATTATATGCTTTTGCTTAACTCATGGTTATCACTTAACTATTTAAATTTAAGATTACATATAAAGTGAAAAGAGAGTATACACCGTTAAGATTACATATTCACTTTCTCCTTAATAATATTAATATTAGGTTAATATTTATTATTAAAAAGGTATTTTGCCGTTCAAAAAAAATTAAAATTAGAAAAGTATTTTGACTGTCCTGAAAACTTAGCTAAATGTTTTGAGCTCCTACCTTCAAATGTGGAGGTCAGGGGCGAATCCATCTGAGGTGGTTTGAAGGATATCAAGGGTTTACTCATTCTACGGGGTTCCTGCGCATCTGGTTGGTTGTGGATTCTCACGGAGGTTGAGTAGTCGACCTTGTTTACAGGCCGCGAAAGTGAGTGATAGACGTGAGAAAAAACATGATTACAAAAAGTATTTTGATGTCCAGCAAACTTTGTCACAAGTGGTAAGAACCTCACTTTTTAATGTGAAGGTCATGAGTTCGAATATAACTTGAGACAGTTTAAATTGACACCAGATGAAGGGTCAGCTTGTGATTTAACCTGGGTTTGGTTTCGACCGGTGCGAGAGTTTACCTATTCCACGGGTTACTGCGAGGGCGTCGGTTCAAACAACATACGTGGTACGTGAAACAACTCTTAAAAAAAAAGTATTTTGACTTAATATATTATTTTTTACTTTAACATTATGTTTTTTTTTTAATATCAAATTTTATTACAGTAGTTACACTCTATCAAGGATTGTACCCTTGACTTTTTTCTAAGAGGTATAAGCATCCCAAGGAGGCTAGTCTTAATCGACTACTTTAACGTTATGTGATGTGACGCATGCCAGCTTAGTGTCAAAATTACATGATTATCTCTATAAACAAATTGACAAATGATTCGGCATTGAGCCACCAAGATTGAATTCAATTAAAAACTCACATTTTCTAGATCTACCTCCCGGTCTTGGGCCTTTTAAATAAACAAATCCAAAACTTAATTTGTTGGATCCAGAAACAACTAGCAAATGGCCGCCACCGATAGCCAATTAACCATTCTCGAAAAATGCAACATCTCACCACCTCCGAACACCGTCGGCGAACGATCACTGCAACTCACCTTCTTTGATCTCGCATGGTTGCTTTTCCATCCAATTCATCAGCTTTTCTTTTACGATTTTCCCCACAACAAATCCCATTTCATCGATACAATTATTCCCAATCTCAAACACTCGTTGTCAATCACTCTGCAACACTTCTACCCGTTTGCGGGGAACCTAATCGTGTTCCCAGCCAAAAATCATTCCAGAAAACCGGAAATCTGTCACGTCGAAGGCGATTCACTCACGCTTACTTTCTCCGAATCCGATCTCGACTTCAACGATCTCAAACAAAACCATCCTCGCGACTGCAACAAGTTTCACTCACTCGTACCATTACTCGAGCCTCCGATTAAAGTCTCCCATCTGGTGAAAATCCCAGTTTTTTCTATCCAGGTAACATTATTCCCGAACTCCGGCATCACGATAGGATTCACGAATCATCACTCACTTTGCGATGCAAGAACAAGGTATGATTTCTTAATGGCATGGACTTCAATAGCCAAAAATGGTACCGATGAGTCGTTCTTATCATCCAAATCGCTTCCGTTTTACGACAGAGTTATCAAATACCCAAACAAATTAGACGAAATAGTACTAAACCTACCACCGATTCAAACTCTGAATGAAAGTTACAGACTACCGGAGCTTGTTCCTATCGATAGAGTGCGATCAACGTTTGTGTTAACCAGATCACAAATCAACACGCTAAAGAAATACGTTCTTCTTCATCTTCCATCGCTTGAATATGTATCGTCTTTCGCTGTAGGCTGTGGTTATGTATGGAGTTCCATAGCAAAATCTCGGGTTCACGTTGCCGGAAAAAACGGCGAGTACGAGGTTGAACGGTTTGCATGCGTTGCCGATTGGCGAGCTCGTTTGAACCCACCGGTTCCTCAAACATACTTCGGTAATTGTACGGGGTTGTGCTTAACGTCTACAAAAACAACTTCGTTAACCATAGGGAGTAAAGGGTTTTTAACGGCGGTTAAGTTGCTGGTAACGGCGATACGTGAAGGGGTGAAGAATAGTGACGAGATGTTTAAAGAGGCAGAAACATGGTTGGAAAAAGCTTTTCTGCCGTTTCCGACGGTGAGTGTGGCGGGAACACCGAAATTGAATGTGTATGACGTGGATTTTGGGTGGGGGAAACCGGAGAAGTACGAGACGATATCATTGGATTTTAGTAATTCGATATTGATTAATGCGAGCAAAGAATCGTCGGAGGATCTTGAGATTGGTTTGTGTCTTCCGGCGGACCAAATGGATGTTTTTGTTACCATATCTGGCGATGAATTGCAGCGGATACTTTCTCACTAGTTCTAGCGTATCAATTTGTATTTGTGCTTGTTCTTTACTAGGTTAAATCCCCTGTGTTACACGAGTTGATTAAATGTAATGTTATTTATTTAATATTATTAAAATCATATATATGAAATTAATGGAATAACATTGTGTGTTACACAAGTTCAATAACTTACAATGTAACATGTTAACACTTATAGTTGTTAAAATGTATATTTAAAAAAATATTGTCATAACGGTTATAAATAATTGTTAGTTATGAAAAAAAACTGTTTCAAAAATCCAAAATCAGTTTAATAAATAAAATTAAAGAGTTCATGACTAATTTAATATAAAATTAATTTGGTTAATAATATATTTATTTTGCATATCTACAAAAAATTAAATGTGCATTTGTATTTAATAAGAAAGAGGGCGGGAAAAAAACTGTAACAAATAAATCATAAATAACATGTGTCCTCTTAAAACCTTATTTTATAATATAATACAAATATAGATATGGATTTGATCTTTGATACACGAGATTAAAAGAAGATGATACGTGGACCAATAGCAATGTATAACTAGGTAAAGGATCAACTAAATAAGGAGCTTATTCTAAGAAACGTCTTGTCAAACGAACTACGATTGAACTTTATTTTAGCGGCATTGGAACCGATTTGTCAAACTCTACGTTCTTAGCTTTTAGGGTTTAGCTTTTGGGTTGATATTTTAGGGTTTAGATTTAGAGTTTAGCTTTTAGTGTTTAGTTTTAGGTTTTC
>WOUH02000014.1:2919416-2939031 GCA_009936405.2 Stevia rebaudiana
GTAATTTTTTTTAAAAAACATTGAAGCGTAAAAAAGTTATTCGATTTTCTAAAAAAAAGTGAAAGGTTGTTTATTTACGGAAGTTTTCTAAAAAATATGTTTTCCGTCCATACCCTTTTCTCTTTGTTCACGTGGAGTATTCTGATTGCATCATACGTTATGTACGAAAATAAACATATGCATTTGATCCGCCTCCTTAATATATATATATTCACTAATAGATATAATTATATTAAATTTTTTTTTATTATTATTATTTTTGGGCTTAGTTGATAAAAAATCTACTTTTGAAGATGAGGTTTTAGGCCCAATACTGTAAAGAGCCCAAGTTTCTACTGATAAATTTTTTTTTCACATTTTGAATGATGCTATTTATCATATATTATTTTAATTATCAACTCTACCAACTATAAGTTTTTTACCTTTATCATGAGAACCACGGGAACAATAGGAACTTTGCCTGGGGATGGTTAAAGAGTGAGTTGAACCGAGCCAATTTTTACTCGAAGTTAAACGAGGTTGTTTGACTCGCACAAAGAGTCTTAAGAAGCTGAAATTCGAGTTCAAGATCGGTACAATTCGAAATGTTAAAAGTTTTATCTCTTGCATGTATGAAAATGTTATAACAAACATGTATGTCGATATTTAATGTCCCTATAGAATATTAAATATTATGATTTTTAAATAGTACTTAACTTGAGAGCAGCGAAACTAGCGAGCTCACCTTGTTAATCGAGTAGCTGATTTCCTTTATCAAGCTATTTTCAAGCATGTTTAAATGTATTGGGCCATCCATGCACATGATAAACATTGACCTCATGCTTGCCAATCTCATAAGTCATAACATATATGTATTCACACATGGTACATTGTACTGATGAGTGCTGTTCAAGATATCATCATCATCGTACTCAACATATCTTCTCATTAACAACCTATGATAGGGTTTGGGGTCCCGTAGAATAGAAAGACTGCTTGAGGCCCCCGACTCATGAAACATTTAACCGTCTATCGTAAAGATCAACCCAACGCTTTTAACATGTTTTCACAAAAATAAGTCAAATGACGTTAAAAATAGTGAAATTCAGTTATATATGCCCCATATAATCATGTAAAGGTAGTGACAATCTAATAAGCAACTCCATAAAAGGCTATAATAAATATTAATATTGTGGAATTAATTATAAGAAATGATATGATTTACGTTTTAACTTCTTACGATTATAACCAAAATTAAATTTTGTAATAAGCTTTTAGGTGGAGGTGTACAAACCATGTTTTTCTCCAAACTAGTTCGTGTTAAAACCTAGTTGGCTTATGTCAATTTTAGTCAGGAACACGGTTTTGCCAGAGGTGTTTTTTTTTTTATTGGAAAGGGTCGGTTTGATCGATTGAACTTGGATCAAAATTTTATACGTATTGAATCTGTCTCGCTTGATTTTTTTTCCTAAAAATTATTGCACACATCTGATTTTATGTAGAACACACAAAACCGATCGAGAACGACTTTTGATTTCTAATGGATTGCATTTGGGCTGATTTCTACTTAAAAACGAACTTACTCTCAAAGATTGGACTGAGTTGTGAATTGTGCAATTGGGTTTGAGAACATGGAAGCCCCATATGTCCTTGCTTTTCTTATCGACGAATTAAAAGAGACAACAACATAAAGACGCAGGCACCGACACAAAACTCACTTTATCGATTTTCATCAAGTCATCATTGTATCTGAAAATCAATGCAATTAAAGGTTTAGAAGGCCACGATTCATCACAAATCAAAATGTGAGATAAATTTCAAACCCTTGTTCTCTATTATTTGAAATTCACTTAGAACAAATTTTATGGCTTTTTTTAATTGCAACAGGATTTTTGGAGATCAAATAGAATGAAAGATTAGAACCAGTTTTGTTTATAGATTAAAACATGTGAAAGGATAATTATTGTTCAAAGATTCTAAAAAGGGTTCATAGTGGTGGAAATACGTAAGATGATCAAATAAAAGAAGAAATTTATGGTTGATGGTTATGGATTTAAAGAAAAAAAAATAAAAAATTATAGAAGAAATTTCTCTTGGTTTTTTAGCTCCTCTGCTTTTAGGGCTTGGGCATTGACTTCCATTTGGTCAACTCCAGTTGAACCATGAAACAATTAGTCAAGTGGGCTAGACATGGAGGCCCATTCCACCACATGCCACGTGCTCCAACACAGCCCTAAAGTTTGACCAGACTTATTCCTCATGTTCCCACTTACATTCCATCCACACCGTTCATCAAGACGGCTTTTAAGATCAACGGCCATCCTACCACCCAGATTTGTCTCCTAGATTAGCTTTGTGATCAAGATCTATATGATCATTGGTCCCCACTGAAAGTAGCTTTCACCGTTGATTTCGTAAGTACGGTTGGTCACCGTATGATCTGACGGCTGTAGACAATTCACATCGACAACACATCCGACGAAGGCGATTTATCGAATCGTAAAAGTTCCTAACCCACCGCTCGTCTTATGAGTTGTTTCTATTTCCAGTCCCCTAACTTTTGTTATTTGTCATAAATTCCACGTTATCATGAAACAAAATTAATTTATTACTAGTTGGCAAGGTAGATTGATTCATGATACATTGTTCGAATATGCAAACATAAACGGTAAACCCTAGATTTTAATTTTCGATCCAAACTTTGGGACCGCGTTTTTAATTTCCTTTGGTTTGAAAACTAATTAATCCACTTTCTACTAGTCATACATTAATGGCATATTTGAGGTATAAATCATTTTTCTACAAACAAAGATGTTAAAATGATAGTTATAAATGTCTTTTGGATTAGGGGTAAGTTTGTAGAAATATATAAATATTTGTAACCAATTAATAAATATTTATTCTTAATTTAACTTAAATTTTACAATTATACAACTTTATTGTTATTTTAAAAACATATTTTTTCGTAATTGACTCAAAATTCAAGTTAACTGAAAACGAATTAACAAAAATAACCAAACAAACAAAAAACTTTAAAAAAAATTGAAGCCATACATGTTATGTTCGGTTTCAATTTCTTATCTTTTAGTATATAAAAAAAAAAAAAAAAAAAAAAAAAAAAAAAAAAAAAAAAAAAACAACAACAACAACAACAACAACAACAAAAACTAACCGAATGTATTTGGAAAAAAATCTAATATCTCATACAATCTCTATATACAACAACCCTTAAACATTAAAAACATAGTTTGCCAATATGTATCATGTTTGAGATGTATCTAATTCCTAAGACAAAAGTTCATAACTAACTCATGTTTATATTCAAAGTTTGAGCAACAATAATGTTATAAAGTTTCATTATATGTAATACTAAAACCATATATGAACAAATCATAATTGGTACAAAGTATCTTGTTTATTAACTACAAAAACTAAAAGCCATGAACTTCAACTACGTTGTCTATTAACAAATACATTGTCTATTAACATCTAAATGTCACAGTGAGGTCGGTTGATGGTAATTATTTGTTACTTTCTGCTTATTTGTCATTATTTAACCCGATCTCATTCGATTCAACACTATTTTTACTTGTGAAACAATTTTAAAGTCTCTTACACATAAAAGAAAGGTTAAAGATTAATCCTTTATTATGTCACATGTGAAAAAACAGAATAACCTAACCAAAAGTCCGAACCCACTCTAAAAGCAAAACACAAAAAGTAACAGACAAAAAAACAATAAATACCAATTTTATTAGTTTTGGTTTTGATTTTACGCAAAACCAAATCGAATCAAAACAAGCACAAACCCTAATGTAATGTAAGATTACAAATTGAAATTTTGAAAATTAGTCTCTATAAAATAAAAATAAAAAAAATAGAAATAAATAATGAAGGTAAGAAGGCATTGATTATTTATTATAAGTTGTTTAAATCTCCGTAAGCCCTTATTTGACCACTCCTTTTTTCTGAACACCCCTGTGTTGTCTCCTACGTCAGGTCTCAATCTCATCCTCCCGCCGCCACCATCAACTCCGGTCAAACCCATCTGAATCTCAAGATGCAGCAACCCACCGTCACCGGCTCCGGAAACGGCACCGATTTAACGCCACAACAACAGCAGCAACAGCAACAGTGGTTAGCGATGCAACAATATCAGCAACAACAATGGCTGGCGATGCAGCAATACCATCCGGCGATGATGTATCAGCCGCCGGCGCCGGCGCAATACCTCCCGTATCATTATCAGCAACAACAATACCAGCAGTCTCAACAACATCAAACGAATAATCAGATTCAGGGTTCGAGTGAAGATAATAAAACGATTTGGGTCGGTGATTTGCAACACTGGATGGATGAAACTTATCTTCAATCTTGTTTTTCCCAGATCGGCGAGGTTTGTTTTAATGTTTTTAGTTTTGACTATTTATTTTTCTAAATTCGGTTATTATCTGGTCAATCTGGTCTGTTTGTAACTTGTTATTATCCGGATATTACGTATGAGAGTTTGCAGAACAAATTCTTTTCTAAGTTTGATAAATAAGTCAGGATTTGTACATTAGATGCCAATCATTAGTTCCAATTCTTGTTTTCTTGTTTAATTAAGGTTCTCTGCATTTATAAGCAGTATCTCAAATTAAATTCAATTTTTAGGTCAACTGAAACAGAGATCCATCTGTGATATGATAGCAAAACCTTGATGTACTAATGTTTTGTTGTTTGTTTCACTGATTTGTTAACGGAAGTTAGTTACAAGTTATTTGGGCATATATATCCTTTTTTTTTTTGTTTTTCTTGAAATTATATATGCAAAATCTTTAACAATTATATATATATATGTATGTATTTAGAACTCAGGTTGCCTAATTGACAATTTGGGTTTGATTCCATGTAATTAAACTATAAAGATTTACTTTCTTATTCTTTAAAAAAATAAATAAAGCTTTTTTCTTGAAATTATATATTGAATCTTTAACAATAATACATATATATATATATTTAGAACTCAGGTTGCCTAATTGACCATTTGGGTTTGACTCCATGTAATTAAACTATAAAGATTTACTTTTTTATTCTTTAAAAAATAAATGAAGCATTGTTCTTGATTTTACATCACTAAAATTCATTACCCTTTAACATGCAGGTGCAATCAATAAAGATAATTAGGAATAAACAAACGGGTCAATCAGAACGATATGGATTCGTTGAGTTTCAAACTCATTCAGCTGCTGAAAAAGTGATTCAAAGTTACAACGGGAGCATAATGCCAAACACCGATCAAGTTTTTAGGATAAATTGGGCTAGTTTTAGCACAGGCGACAAACGTGGTGACATCGGTTCAGAGTTATCTATATTTGTTGGTGATTTGGCGCCAGATGTCACCGATTCAATGTTGCTTGAAACATTTGCGAGTCGATATCCATCAGTTAAAGGCGCAAAAGTTGTTGTGGATACAAATACAATGTGTTCAAAAGGTTACGGGTTTGTTAGGTTTAGTGATGAAAATGAAAGATCAAGAGCTATGAATGAAATGAACGGTCAATATTGTTCGAGTAGACCCATGCGAATCGGTGTCGCGACGCCTAAAAAACCATCTGGTCAACAACAGTATGGTCAACAACAATTTGGTCAACAACAATTCTCATCACAAGGTGTGTTCGTTTGATCCCTTTTTCTTGAAATATATATGTTTTCTATTTAGAGCATTCGTTTGATCCCTTTTTCTTAAAACATATATATTTTTTTATTTAGAGCATTAGTCATGGGCGCGTCTTAAATTTACTAACTTTTATAAATTTTTTACAATTTTTAATCTTGTAAAAACTTGTTAATTATTTAGAGAAACTTATTCGAACCGATTCTTTTTTGTTCTTCGATGTCCTGTATTACTTTGAAGAATTGCAAAGTAAATTTTTTTTAGTTCATTAATCATAAGTTCTTAATTATATACAGATTAGTATATATTAAGTTGTTATTTTTTCTGATGTAATTTACTGTTTTTTATTATTGTGTTTCTTAAGTAATTTGGGTTTTTATTTATTTAATTTTGTGATTGTAATGTTTAACCAATGTAATATTTGAATTTCAATGTAATGTTTAAAACAGCTTTAATTATTTAAAGATCTTCATTTTTGTAGCGAGTTTACTGTTCTATAAATAGTTGTAACATGTAATATAAGTGTTACTTATTATTAAACTCATAATTACTAATGTGTATCTATATGAAGTAATGTAGAATGTTGTATTTTTTTATTATTTAATTTTAGCTGTGATATTAGCCGGTGGAAATGGTTCGTTTGGTTCTCAATCTGAAGAAGATTCTTCAAATACAACAGTGAGTTACTGTTTCTTTGCAAAACAATAAATAGCATCTGTTTTAATTTTGTTAATATTTTTTATTAAATTTTTTGATTTTTTTTATAGATTTTTGTTGGTGGACTTGACTCAGAAGTCAACGAAGAAGATTTAAGGCAAACTTTTATTCAGTGTGGTGAGATTTTATCAATTAAAATACCTGTAGGAAAAGGATGCGGTTTTGTCAGATTTGCAAACAGGTAAATTTATTAATTTGAAGTTAAACAAAAACATATATTATATATTTGCTAAAATATAACTAAATTAATTTTTTATTTTTTGGTATATAGAAGCAGCGCGGAGGATGCGATTCAGAACATGCATGGTACAGTAATTGGCAAGCAGACGGTTCGTATATCTTGGGGTAAAACTCCAGCTGGCAGACAGGTATGCATTTTTTTTTTCATGACATTATTTTTAAATTTTAAGTTTTATTATTATAATTTGTATCGTCAATGTTTTATTTTCTTGTTAGAAAGCAATAAAACTGGTTTAGTGTTTTGATCAACCTATTTGTGTCATTTTATTAATATTTCATGTTTAGTAACAGGAGAGAATCTGAAACTTTTTTTATAAAAAAAAAATGTACACCTTTTATAAAAAAAGGGCCCACTTTGATTTTTGAGGTCAAAGTTTTCTCTCATTTTAAAATATTTAATTATGTAATTAAACTATTTAAGTACTTGCCACAAAGTTTCTTGGTGGAAGAAATCTATACCTTTTTAAGATTCTTGAAGCATTGAAAAAATAATATATATTCATTTTGTTATTTATAAGCAACACTTTCTTGATGTGTCTCTTAAAAACTGTTACTGATATTTTCTCTAATGGATTACTTTTTACATATTGTTCTAAAAGTTTAAATGTTACACACACACATATACTTTTGAATATCATAAACCTTTTAAAGCACTAAAAATATTAGTTATATATTATAACGGTTTCTTTTACTGAAATACTAAAAAAACAAATAGGAAAACAACATTTTCACATGTGATAAATACTATTAGTATTTTCTTTTTAATTTTAGATATGCATTAGTAGGTTTAGAATTAGTAGTTTAAGTAATATATTAACAGTTTATATCTGATTTTAGTAACCAACTTTAGGCAAAACGGAAACCAATTTAAAAGTTTATAACCGATTTTAGTAACCAATTTTCAAACGATACCAATCATTTCTGCTGATTTTATAAAAAATTACACGCATGACATATTATTTGATTTAACATTTATATATATTACTTTAAAGATAAACTAAGGTGACGAATCTATATTTCAAACACGTATGTGTGTGTGTTTTTGAAATGTTGTTATTGCTGACGTGTGATGTTTAAAATTGTTTGACAGCGAATGGATTCAAACGGAAACTATCAGGGAAAGCAAGGATATGGAGGCGGGTATGGATACGGGTATGGTATGGGTCAGAATCCGGATTCAGGGATGTATGGTGGTGAAACCGGGTCGGGTTATGGATCAAACGGGTATGGAAATCATCAGCAACCCGTAAGCTAATGTTTCTTGAAACCGATTCCGTTGTGTTTCCGTTAGTCAAGACCATGATGAATGATGATGAGATATCAAAGACTTATATAATATTTTTATGTTTCTTTTGACTTATAAATGTGACTGGAAGATTTTAAATTTCAGATTCTAAAGATTTTAAAGTTTTGGGGATAATTTGTGATCATGTTTTTTGAATTATTATTATTATTTTTCATCACTTGTTTATTTACATGTATGTTTGTGGTAGAATAGGTTAGACTCTTCACAGTGAAAAGGTGTCACAAGAAGAGAATCATTTAGAATCGATGAGTGATGAAATTAAAGCTTTTTGTCACATTAAAAATAACTTTTTTACATTTGCTTTCTTGATTTTAAAAAGCGCGAATCAAGCACTAGTGATTAAGAAGTTGTATTGCGCCTCATGCACAATTGTGTAAAAATTGATCAAATTGAGGCTAATAGAAAGCTAATACGTAGATACAACCAATATGATGGTTGATTAGTAATGGTTATTTGTAGGGTGTTCAAAAAACCGAACTAACCGATCCGTAACCGCTATTCCTATAAAATTAAACCGTTAAAACAAAACCGTAATAAAAACCGATGGTTAAGTTAAATGTTTTTTTGATAACCGAAATTAACGGATCAGTTTTGGTTATCCATGTTTCTACAACCACCATAACCAATCAGAACCGACACAAGTATATATGATTACACGAGGAGCAAGAGTGTCGAGAGAAGCCTGATTCATTGGAATCTTGTGCAATGTTGCAAAAGTTGGCCTCCAAAGTCTTGTAATCGCCGAGTACTCGTCTAATGAAGTGTTACGAGGCGATTTTATGTTATTCCGAGAAGTTCCCATTATCCGATCAAAGTCAGCACCCCAAGAAGGTCGAATGTATGTGATATTGTGTTGTATCTATCATTTTGATTTATTAGATTATAGATGGGTATCGTTTGATGCGATTATTGATTTGAGCATGTATTTTGTTAAATATTAGTAAAAGTTATTATATTTGACATATATATAATCTATGAAAAAATAAAGCTTTTAGTAATTTAGCATGTTCGAGTAACTCCTGATGAGAAACATAAAACTAATCGCAATAGCAATTCTATTTCCACAAGAGAATTACAATCAATTGAGATCCAAGACTCAGTTTTCTAGATCAATCTGTGATAAATCCAATATGATGCCTTATGTCAATTTCTCTCTGAATTTGCTGATGCCCACATCCATAGTTTAACCATTTATTTATAGGTGGTTAGATGTGGGATCCACCAATGAGGGAGGCACGTTCTCAATCAAGGGCCCGGATGTGTGAGGATTTCTAGGACCTTAATATATTCGCCGCGTGTCATTAGTTTGTTATCATTCTTTTTACCTCCGTGCGGGTTAACCACCGGGTCGTTAGCTGAGCTTTCCGGGTCGATATGTCTGTTTTACTTACTACCCTCTTCACCTGAGTACTCCAAACTCCTAATTGACCAACATGATACTTTTGCAACCTTAGGTTTTGGGCAATGAGAATGTTCGGAGAAATTGGGTGATTTCGAATTTAACGAGTTCATGTAATTGGGGACACACTTCGTATGAGAAACACACTTCGTATGAGAAAGAGTGTTCGCTGAAAGAAAAAATAAATAAAGCAATTTGGAAAAAGATTTTATGCGTGACATAAAGGTGGTGAATCCAACACGAACTTAAGATACTACACCAACCTAAAGTCACATTAAACTCAAGCCCTACACAACTCGTATTTTTTATGTAATATATTTCTATACTCAAGTGGTTTAAATTTGCCAAAAAGACAAAAAAAAAATTATAAAAACAGAAAGGTTAACTTAACCTGTTTAACTAGCAATAATCCCTAAAGACTATAACTAAAGCCAACTAATTTCATACAGTTACATGTCATTTCAAAAAGAGTAATATACAATATTTGTCCCTAAGTTTTGCTAGTATTAACAGTTTTAGTCTATCTTAACATTATACGTCTCTAACCTTTCATGTCTTAAATTTAAGGTTTTGTAAGATTCTCTAATAAATTAAAGTGAGAAATCAGACGAAAGTACCTTCACACATGAGAGGACTAATATAACTACGGACAGAAGTCAGAAGAAGAGATGGTTCTCATTAAGACATAAAACATTAAAGATGTAACATGTAAAGGGTAAAATAGAACTTTTAACGTTAGCAAACCTCATGAACAAAAACAATAGTTTGCTGTTTCAAAAATTTATACGGCTACGATATGCACCCATTATTGCATATTTGATGCAAACAATGGTTTAATGGCAAACTTAGCTTTCCATAAAGATGAATGTCATTTTCATTGCTATAGTATTTGAATCTCTTTTAACTTTGTTAAAGGTGTTTAAAAAGTCAGCAAATTTCCACTTTCAACCATCAAAACACAAGAAAATCTGATGTTATGTCTATTATACCCAATCAAACACATTAAACAAAATACCATAATTAGACAAACAATTCATCATCTACTTCAAGGCTTTACCATAATTGTCTCGCAACGTAACCGTCCTGTTGAAAATGAGCTTTTCGGGTGTCGAATCCTTGTCAGCCACAAAATATCCTGACATCAATAAACTCATATTAAATAAACAAAATTTGAAAACAATAAACAGTGAATTATGTAGCACAATGAGAAGTTTCTAGAACGTACCAAGTCTTTCAAACTGAAATTTATCGTCTACTTCTGCAAATTTGAGTTGCGGTACAGCGTATGCAGATGATATTATCACTTTAGATTCAGGGTTTAAATCTTCAAGCCAGTTATCAAGTTCTCCAGGATTCTGATTCCAGTATAAATAATATTATTAGTTTAATTAATGGTGTGTTTCGAGTTATCAAGTAACAATATATTTCAATAAAAGATCAGTTTATATGTGGGTTTCACAAGTTTTTTAAAATTGGTTAATTATAACCGTCCCTGTAGCGTATCTAACTTCCAATAAATAATTCCAAGAAAATGCCACGTGTCAACTTTTTAGGCACTTTATTTTTAAATGTTTCTTGTGATTTTTTTAATTTTTATTTCAAAACTTTTAATGTTTCATTCATGGAAATTCAAATTTTAAAGTTGTGATAATTTATATTTTATATAAATTCTACATTATATTAATTGCTTTAAACATGAAAATTCAAATTTTAAAAAATTAAGATCAAACTTAATAATTTATTTTAAAGTTTTTACGGTTTATTTAATATTTAATTATATGAATAAAAAATTTTCAGTTATTTAAAGTTTATTTTATACATTACATATATTCTTTTTATGATAAAATGTTGTGAATTACACGGGTTTATAACCTAGTTTATTTATATATGTTTTGTAATTAGTTAACTTTGGAGTTTATTAAACGATTAAGATTGTGAAAATTTCAATAAATAACAATGTAATGATTATTTTGTTTAAATAATAAAAATGCCACTTATTGAAATGACCAACCTCAGAAAGAAACAGTTTATCAAACAGCCTGACTTCGACCTTTAACGGGTCAACCCCAGGAGATGGTTCAGCAACCCAATGAAGAACCCCCTGCATAAATAAAATTTTAAAATAATATTACTAAAAAAACAAATTAATTATTTAGATATAAAAAATAAAGGGTTAGTAAATGCAGTTATAACTTGCCTTTGGTTTTGTTTTTTTGTCTGGATCATACTCAGCATGTATCTCAACAACAGTCTTTTTGTCATCAGATAACACAACTTCAGTACACTTAATAGGAAACGCATATCTGCATAAACAAAACTAGAATTAATATTAATTAATAAATAATAAATTAATAGTTAAAAGCATTATTGTTATTTTAAAATTAATTATGCACCTGAGCAGGACAGTTTTTCCAGGAGCAAGTCCATAGTAATCTTTTGAATCTTTCATCCTAAAATCAGTTTGCTCTATATAAACAACATTTGAAAATGGAACCTGAGAAAAATTAATTATAATTATTCACCATTACATAATATAAGTTTTAAAAAGCGTATGATACTAATAAAAAACGTCAACCTTATAATAAGAAGACACATCATCATTTGGGGCATCTGGCCATTTTTTTGCATCAAGGTCTATTACTGAACTGGGTTCAAGATTAGTAATAACCACCTACAATACCATAATTAAGTCCATATATTATAAATACCATAATTAAAAATTGGAATAATAATAATTAATAATTATTAGTTTATTATATAAGACTATGCGCACCTTTAGAGGATGTAATACAACCATAGCACGAGAAGCTGATTTATTTAGTTCTTCTCGTACATGATATTCAAGGCGTTCCAACTGTATCATACTACCATCACTGCAGACAAAATTAATTATTCAGTTAAATTTTTTATTTGAAAAATAGAAAATATATTATAAAACAACCTTCTAGTAATTCCAATTCCTCTAACAAAAGCATTTATTGCGGTTGATGTAACACCTCTACGCCTCAATCCAGCCAATGTCATCAAACGTGGATCATCCCATCCATCCACGTAATTGTCGGTCACAAGTCGATTTAACTATAACGTAATTAATTATTAAAATTAAATGCAAATATAGTATATCGATTCCTAATTCTAGCAACCAACTATAAGATTACACACATAGAAAACCAACACCATTTTTGTAAAAACAGCCAAAATTTACCAGATTACCATCATATATATCTTTTTTTCTTTTTCAACAGTATTTATTTTTTGGTAATAATATTTTTTTTTGTTAGAACTAAAGTTAAAAAGACGGTTACATCTGGTTGAATAGCAAGACAAAGATATGCAGACAAGTTGTTGCTGTTTTCACAAAATTAATAGAAGTTGGTTGCATTTTAATGTAAAAAGCCATATATTTTATATGTTAGATGTGATTTAACTGTTTATACCATCGAATTTTTTATAAATAATAAACAAATAATTATGCAACTTACCTTACGCTTTGACATCACAGTGTTGGTGATATTTAAGCGTGAATATTCCCACACGTAAGGCTGGTAAAGGCTTAATGCATCTAGTAACCAGTAATATGAGGCGCGTCTTGTTTCAAATTCAAGAGTGCAAAGCTACAAAAACACAATAAAAATATATAATAATTACTATTAAAAAACCATTTAAGTAAGTGAAATATGGGTCGTAAAAAACTTACCGAATGTGTGATATCTTCAAGAGAATCGACAATGCAGTGTGCGTAATCATAACTCGGGTAAACACACCACTTGTCTCCAGCGTGTGGATGAGGAGTGAACTGAAAAAACAAAAATTAAAATTTTCAAGTCAAAATGAGATAATATTTTTCATAATGTAGGAAAATAGACTAACAAATTTTTCTAAAAAAATCAATATTTTTGTTTCCTTTTATTTTTAAATTTATTTTCTTGCTAAAATTTGCAATATTTACCTAATCACAAATACAAGAAGACAAAAATGTTGATGTAATAAAAAAATATTTTTATTCTTGCAACCAACTAACGATATTGTTGGCATTGAGGTAGAATGTTGTTATTATAAAGTATTTTGAATGTTTGTTGCTAATTTATTAAAATAATTATCTTTGGTTGCAAGAATATAAAATTGGTCCAAAATATCATGCTATTTAATGTACAAAGCCAAATAATATAAATATTAATTAAAATAATAATAAAACTTTACCTTAATTCGATAAGCAATGAGGTCATACATATTGAAATTATCACTTTGCATATCTTGTTTCATTCTAAGTGTAGCTTTTCCTTCTTCAATTAATCCATTTTTCATATCATTAAAAAGTTTAAGTGATTCTGAAATTGGTCTGTCTCTCCATGGACTGTTCATCTTTTTCTCTCTATATTCTTTTATTTCATCACCAGTCTACACAATAAATAAAAAATATTTAAAAAAACAAATTATTTATCAGGTTATAAGTTTGTTATACACTGAGACAAAATGCAGTAATTAAAAACCTGGTGATCAACATAAGCACAACCCCTGCGTATGAGCTCAACTGCTAAATCATATAGTTCTTGAAAATAATCACTAGTGTATGTGATCTGCAAAATGTATAAATTTATTATATTAGATTAAAAAAATGAGGATCATTGAGAAACAGAATTTGATTTCATTTAAGATTATATATTTATGAATTATGATATTATTATACCTTGAAAGGTTTCCATCCCATCCAACTCACAATTTCCTCAATATGATCAATATATTCTTTTTTCTCTGCTTCGGGATTAGTATCATCATACCTACAAGTTGTAGATGACAACAAGTATAAATTTGAAAAAATAACTGTCATAACTGTATTAAAGTTTTATCATCTTTTTTAAAACTTATTACTTTTACTTTCTTTTTAGAAGTTTTTGCCAACTCTTTGTATTAATTCATGCTTTTCCACAAGGAAAGAAAATAATAAAATTTTCAGTTGGTAAAAAAAAAGAAATTTACCAACTCTGAGATCAAGGGCAAACATCTTCACATAAATAGTAGATAACTTATCTTCTATTTTCAAATTTTGTTTTAGACTGATTTTTATTTAGTGTACACACAAAAAAACATATCACCCATTTATTACTTTTGAAATTAAAGAAAAAAAATCAAGAATCAAAATAACAGAATTAGCACTAAAAATTATTATAAATTTTTTTTTTTGCATTATGTAAAAAAACTAATTAAAAAACATAAGAAATGCATGGTGGAATAAGACATAAACTAATGCGAATAAAAACCTACAATATTTCCTTTTTACAAAACAATAGTTATAATATAAGAAATGAAGATATTGTAAAAAAAAATCATACCTCAAGTAGCAGCCACCACCTCTTTCTTTTGCAAGACCAAAGTCAACAAACATAGCCTGCAAATAAGCATTAGTATGAAAAATAGTATCCATTTAAAAAAAATCTTTGCAAAAAATTTGATACCGAATAATAATGTACACACTATAAAATTATAAAAATATATCAACTTACCTTTGCATGACCTATATGCAAATATCCATTTGGTTCTGGTGGAAAACGGGTCAAAACTTTTCCACCCGTTCTCTTCAAATGTTTTTCCAATGTTTCTTTTGAATTGCAACATCTAAGCACATTTCTATGATCACTGAAAAATACTTCTGTATGAACCTGTAAAACAACAATAAACAAATTAAAACATAATAAATAGTAAAAAAAGTAGAAAATTTAAAATTAATTGTATATACAACCTTATAATTCTCCTCTGGTGCAGGGAATATTAAATACGGATTAATTTCTTCTTCAGTGACAGTTTTTTCTTCTTCTACTTTAACAACTTTTTCTTTCTTCTTTTTTACAGGCTTTTCATTATCTGCTGCAGTTTTTTCGCCAAGTAATTCATATATCTTTGTATCTATCAGTTTCTGGTGGAAGACACATAAAAAACATATACTCATTAATAATTATGAAATCAATTAAAACTTAAAAAAGTTTTTTGCATAAAGTAGCAAGACACAACACAAGGTCATTTGCCTTTTTCTGCAGCATTTACTATATTTTATTTTTGTTTTAATTTCATTTAATTAATAAACACTTATTGGTATTATTACTAAAAAAAAATACTGATAATCAGGTAAAATGTTGCAAATGAAGATTAATTTCCATATCTGGTAAATTTGGTAGTTAACTGCTAGATTCAATTGTGATTTGTGAATCATGAAATTCCAACTAATTTATTATAATAATAATAATAAATAAGAAGCCAGAAAAATGAGTGATACCTTAACAACTTTTGGATCAGCCCAAGGCTGCTTCTTTCGGATATGAGCAAATAAATCACCAACTAAAACCAATTATCAAATGACACATCAGATCCATGTTTCCACATAAGACAATATTTGCTTCATATAAAACATTATAGAATAACATAATAAAAACTCACCATTTGTTCGGTAACGTTGCTCCAAAATAGCACTCTTTCTTTCTTCAAACATTTCATTAACAGTGTGTTCTGTATCTTCAAATGACACCTCAACACCTGTTACCAGATTACAATTAACTTCTAATACTTTATAAAAATTAATAAATAAATTTCATAAAGCTAATTACAAAAATTTTATAAATACCAACTCCACAAGCTTCTTCAAATTTACTAATATCAAGAGCATCTGAGCCAGTGATAGTAAGAAATGCAAATGCAGCTTCTACCTGTGCAGGAGTCTTTATCTGCAATAAGCAAGTGTATTTATGTTTTAATTATGCAAATAGAATTTAACATTAAACAGATTATTTAAGTCATATAAAGTCAAACCTTAGAAGAAACAATGTATTCCAACAATTTGGGACGATGCGCAAGAGCATTAGAGGGAAATTTTGTAGCAACCGTGTAAAGAAGATTGCCCGTAGACCGTTCACATCCATCAGTAACTTTTGCCTGCAGATATATTAATTAATAATAATATTAATATTTCTATCAATATATATATGAATAAGCGTGTGTATCAGCGGATAGAAAAATAACAATGTGTCAATGTGGCATCATCACTGTACTGTGGGGTCAAACTAATGCTTAATTAAACAATTTAAAATATAATCTGAATTTGATTTTATGCAAAACTTCAAGGCCATAGAAAAATGGCTTTTTATTCATTTGTAAACTGTAAAACAGAAAAACTATTTTGCGCATTTTTTAAGACTTATTTTGATAAAAGCTAGACATGTTTTTATGAATAAAACAATCCGTAAATTATTCTCTAATTATTTTCTTATAATTCTTTTATACAAACGATGAATGAAAGACTAAGTTAATATGCCAAATATACTTGACATAAGCATGAGTCAAAACTATGTAATCTATGTTAAACAAAGCATAACATGTCATACTTCTAGTGTATTAAACTATAATATTATATTCAAAATTCAAATATAAACAAAAAAAACATATTATGTCATAATGTATGGTGATGTGTTGCGTTTTGTCATTTGTAACTTTTAGTATGTAGGATTTTAACAAGAGTATTGAAAGTAAGAGCGACAATTATTAAAAAAAATTTATTTCTATACACCAATACACGTTATTTAATGATAACCATTTTCACCCAACATTTTCAAGATTTATCAAAAAAGCCACTAAACCTTATTAAGTCACCTAAATGTGCTGCAACTTCTTTTTTGTTGTCTAATACCAATATTATTTGCCAATATAGATATCATGTCCTTGTATAAAGATACATCCATACTTATTCATTGTTCCCTTAATGGTTTTTACAGCTGCAATAATATTTACATATATTTTGCGGGTATTTGGACATATGTTTAAGTTTTATTATATATTACCATATACAAATATTGAATGATATTAAAAACTAATTCTTTTATAATAAATATCAAGAAACATAAAACATTAAATGATGCTGTATCATTATTGACATGATGGCAATAAACTTAATTTCTATTTTGTGAACACTCAGATTCTTCATTTATTTATATTCATGAAGCTGATCAAATATAGGAGAGCATATGTTTCCAGTACAGTGGAGTTGATATGACATTTTATAATATTACTTTCTACAAAAGTTGATCTATATGATTATACATTTGCAGATTAAAATCTCACACATACACAACTATGAATTGGTGTTTAGGATCATCTGCATGCAATCAAATTAGTATCTATATGAAATTTACCTCCTTAATCACAGTAATAAGATTGGAGGTGACTTTATTGTTAGCAATTGTGTTTTTGGCAGTGCGTTCATCTAATCCGATCTTCAAAAAGAGATCAAGAGCTTCCACCATTTTTGCACACCACAATTACTCCAAAATCTGCAAATTTTTGCATGTAATGAAATGATTCAGTTTGTGCTTAAATTTTGGAAATCAAGTAATTCTCAGTAGCTAAATTAAGTAATCGATACACAAATAGAGTTAAATCGGTAGTTGAAAACATATGAAACAACATGAATACACGATCGCCTATATAATAACACTTCAATTAACTCAATGAAATCAACATTAATTAGCTAAGTTGGATTGACTTGATTAACATCATATCATCTTCATTTGATAAACCTTCACGAAAAACAATGTTTACCAAAATCCGAAGAATCTTTACAATCCAGCAAACACTTTAACTAACTATTCACAATTACAATAAATAAATCGACAATTAAACTAGAAAAATGAACTTAATTACCTCAGCTCGACTGAAATCAGAACTCAACACAGTCCGGAGCAGAGGGTACACCAAGTCACAGAGTCGATACGACGAGAATCGCCGGAGAAAAGACCGAGAGTCGCCGTCGCCGGAGACAAGGCCGAGATTCGCCGGAGTAGTATCTGAGACGACTCACGAGAGTATTGATTCGTAGTTGATTTGATGATTCGTGTTTTGTGAGACAAGGGTTTTTCTGAGGATAATAGTAGAGCTAATGAATGGGCTTTTGGATTTTTGGGCTTTTGGATTTTTGGGCTTTTGATGCGCTTTGTATGGGCTTAAGGAATATTGTGTGAACCATATATTATGCCTAAAGCCCAGATATCATTATGGGCTTTTGCACCGTTTTCATACAATGCATTCGGCGAATGAAATACATAATAATAATAATAAGAAATTATAAATTGGTATAAATTTCGTGTCTAGTTTTGTAAATTAGTGGGCAATCAAGTGACACGATCAATTTACCCATTATAAAAAGGATGGATGTGATAAGCCACCTCAGCAAGAGTAGACTAATTAGGTAATTATAGTTTCACTTGTCAAAATCCTGAGATTTTGTGTAAGTTAAGCTCGTAAGAAGATATTATTAGCAAACCTATAGTACCAAAGCAGCCATATATATTGGGTTTTAACTTTGTAAATAGATATTTGTTTAAAAAAAAGGTAATGTGCTTCTTTGTTGTACATAGTGCCTCTTGTGGTAGATTAGTGACATCTTTTATCACAAAAACATCATAACTTTGTTAGTTTGTACTTTGTCATCACTGTTGCTTTGTCTATCACCGTGCTAGGTGCTCTTGCAAAAATACGTAAATATAGTTAGGTGGTGTTATGACAATACGCAACTTATTAAAATAACCTTTTTATGCTATGGTGGTATATAAACTTAAGATATGATGAACTAATCTCATTCGTTTATCTTCTAGTTTCATGCGTTGTCTGGTAGTTTATTTCATGAATGAGCTACATATATATTCGCTTCAAAAAGTTGTTACAAAGTCATGGTACATATTATATCTGTTAAAATGTAAATATTATAATTTATATACAAAAATTCAGAAAATAACATAACGACCGTAGGCATGATTAGTTAGAATTTAGAAGCAAAGAAATTTGCATTTAGAAAAAAGTACCGTCTATTGCACGTTCGAATAAAGTCGCGTGATATTCGTATTAAATAATTTTAGAGCACATTTCAACAATTGGTTTGATTTGTCAAACAAGAACAGCATATGTCAAATTCATGTTTCATTGCATTGATGAGTATGCCATCATTGCTACCATAAAAGTAAATTTATTTATATCTTTTCATTTTATATACGTTTTTTACATTCTCAAAAGAATAAAAACGTGCTTTCTGAACTAGACCCGGTTTTTCAAAACTAAGTCAAGTGACATTTTTTTTGAAAGATTAATATCATTAAAACAACAAAACTCCAACCTTAAAACCGAGTCATGGACGAAACATAGAAAACAAAACAATCACATAATTACAAATTTACACCAATCGGTTTAGGTGACCGTATAATATCTATATCTATTTTTAAACCAAAGGAACCCCAAAAATCTAATCTCGCAAAATGTATCCTCTACTTTGACTTGGTTACCCTTG
>WOUH02000014.1:2943146-2956389 GCA_009936405.2 Stevia rebaudiana
ATTTAGTGTATATATATGAATAGTTTTGATGAAATATTTGAAAAAAAAAATGTCATTTTACCGGTACCGGTACCGGTTAGTCCTGATCCCGAAATTACTAAAAATCAAGTCCCGGTCCCTTTATGTTCGGTCGGTACCGGTATTCGATAATAAAATCTCATCCTACGTGAGGCCGTGAGTAGCTTACAATATTGAAACCTTCATGAACCGTTGAATTAAATGTTTGTTATATCATAAACATATATAATTTTTTTTGTGTCTTTCATTAAACTAATGAATTTAAGAGATATCATGTTCATTATTTGCATGTCTAACGTTCGCGCGCTCATTCATGGTGACAAGACCCTTTATTTAGCCTATTTTTTACAAGCCATAACTTCGAAAAAATTAAATTTTTAATATTCGCTTTTTTAGCTCACGTCACATCTTATTATTTTTCTATATATATTTGTTTCATTGTTAATTTGTGTTCGTTTATATGTATATATGGTTGTTTATTTTATTTTATTTTGTTTTATTATATTAATAAATGAACAAAAGCAAGTTAGTTTATTTTTTTAAAGAACTAACATGAAGAAGTATATTTGTTTATTTAAGTGTTAATGTTCAATCTATTTGGTTTAAGTTAAATGAACAAAAACAGAAACAATATATTCGTGTTCAATAGTTCGATTCATTTCACCTACCCATGACTATCTTGATCTTATTCGCCCAAGTCTGACTATCTCCAATATTGTATTCGATTACTAGCTTAATGTTTTTGCAATATTCTTGGGTCAACTATAGGATAGAAATGACCCCAAAACAACAATTCATTTATATATAAAAAGAGTAAGACAAGCTTTATGTTTTTACGTTCAACGACCTTTACATCATGTATACTTATGATACCAGATCGAGTTGTAAGAGTTGTTAGATGGTCTCAGGTTGGTCAACTAGGGGTTGGGAGTTTTCGGAGAGTATTCGGGGTACTTGGTAAGTGGTAGCACATGATAAATTACCAAGAACTTTATTTTTTATAAATTATATACATGTTAAATATAATAACTTAACGAATATTCATAAAATACATGTTTAAATCAATAATCGCATCAAAATATGTCTAACTATAATCATAATATATCAAAATTATAAATACACCACAATACCGCATACCTTAGAACTCATCGGAGTGCTGACTTTGACCGAATCCTTAAACCTCCCCGGAATAGCATAAAATGACCTCGGAAAAATTCCTTGAAACGAGTACTTGAGGATTCCAGGACTTTGGAGGCCAACTTTTGCAACATGGTATGATACACAAGCATATAATAAAAATAATAGTACGTATCTCATCATTTAAAAGGTGTGTATGGATATAATATTATTTTCCTACTTTTGTAATGGATTGACAAATAGAAATGATACCAAATTGGTCACCAGTCAACGTCTACCATTATCTTATAATGCAACAGGCACTTAGTTTCTGATTACACGGTCAAACAAGAATTTCTGGTTTCCAGTTTTTTTCTTGCACTTAGAAAGTCAGAATATTAGTATCATGCGGTAATCTCTAACGTACACGTGATGTAATTTATGACCTTTTCAAGCCTTAACAAAAATCACCGAGTTATTTATCTCTTCATCATTCTCTTCAAATAAATCCACTTATTTTTACAACATGTATTTGAGTTAGTCTCCGCTAAAGATGAAATAATGGTTTATCTCCGGATGATAATTGGGAAAAAAGTTAGTTGCATACTACCAAGCATATCAGCAGCATGTTTTTCAACTTATTTCCCAATATCATCCGCGTATAACCCACCATTGATTACGATTTTGGCCTCCAGTTTCATGAAAGTATGATTCCATCCAATCAAACATGGAAAGTGAAGGTTTAATTACTAAGAAATATAAGGCAATTGAGTAAGGAAAAAAGAGAGAGTATATGGATAAACACATACGAGAAGAATATGATATCCCTTGGTTGAATTACATTGATATTTGATATGAGTTAATATATATAGATAACTACAAGAGAAAAGTTAGGAACAGATTACACAAATCGTCTAAAATTGTTATTGATAATATAATGATAAGGGTTAATTTCATATATATCTCTAGAAAGTTTTCAAATATCATATATATATATATATCCCTATAAACTTAAAAGATATCATATATATCCATACAAACTTTAAAATATCATATATATCCTTACAAATTCAATAAATATCATATTTATCCTTTTTTACTTTTAAAATATTTTTTAATATGACCATTATACCCTTAATTTTTACAAAATACCAATTTTAACCTTTATAGATTACTATTTTTCTCGGTCATAAAAATATTATCTTCAACCAGTACAAGTAAACAAGAAAATACTCGAGAGCTCGTGAAAACGACGGCTCAAAGTGAAACAAATGAGTTTTTTGTTCTTTGTTATGTTAAATTTTAGTTTTAAGAAATATAAGGGTAAAATGGTTATTATCAACTATTAAAAAAATAAGTTAAAAATGATATATATGATATTTTGGTAAGTCTGTAGGGATATATTGTATTTTTAAATTTTGTTGAGATATATATATTAATTTTAAAATTTATTGGGATATATATGATATTTTATATGTTTTGTAGAGATATATATGAAATTATTTCTAATGGGAATTAATGTATTTTGAATTTTAACCGAATGTCCACATTTAACACCATAACAAACTCAAGTAAATACCAACATTTGTATTTTATTCTATTGTAAATTAGGGTTGAACTATTCTATATTAGGGTTAAACATGTGTTGTGTTGAATGCAATAAAATTATTAAATTTTAATACATTATGCTTTAAAAGGGTCAAATTGGTTGTTATTGAAAATCAAAGCTTAACTTCTAAAAATGGGTTGAGTTTATCATCTTTAAAAGGCACAAATAAGAAACTTGTTGATGCTATGAATCGTATTGGTAATTTAAATCATTAACTAACAAATAAATCATATGGTTATGCCACTCTTAAATTTAAGTGAATTTATAATATAATTTTACGGTGCAGACTTTACATTGTAGCACCATTCGAGTGTAGCACTCTTAATCTGTTGAAAACTATTCTAAGACAAATGAATACCCAACCTTTCAAGTTAATACTGTTATGCGAAACCAAAATGTATCGCTCCTTTAGTTCAAACGCAACACATATATTGTAACTTGATTAATAATAAACTTTTGAAAATGACAACCAAATATTTACGAAAAAACCGACTACGAAACCAAACTAAAGACCGGTTTGAACGGTTTCACGGTTTCATACCGAACCTTAAACAAGAAGAATTCATACCACTATTTCATAATTCATAATGTTATCTTCTTGTTGCTTGTTTTTGTTGTTTGCCAGAGAGCCTAAATAGGGTATGTTTTGTAATTTGAAAATTTAGTACTTCACACTGTCACAGACACACTCCATCTCCACCACCGCCCATTTCTCCGGCAACTAACAAAACCACCGCCGGTGCAACATGGCCTCTGCAAATCCTACCGTCCGGTCGATCTCTCAACAAGCTTTCGATGAAATGGTTAAAGAAAACATAGACGATCTAGGCATGGAGCCAACGGAAGCCCTAACCGACGCTATCGAAACGCTCAATCTTCAAGGCGTAGATCTCTCCGGTATTGTAACCGATACACTCCCCGGAGAAACTAATCCGGTGATCCAATCGCTTGATAGAATTAAACAGTTACAGTCATCGGATATAACTGATGAAGCAGTGATCGATGAGGTAGTCAGTTTGCTGGATGTTTTGATTACAATGTCTCGTGTTGAGGGATCTGGAAATGCTGCTATTGCTACTAGAAACGGAGGTGTAGAGTTGATGTGTTCTGTTTGCTCGAAACTTAGCAGTGGAGGTCGTCAATCAGCACTTGTATCGGCTTTAGATGCTTTGGCTGCATTTCTTCATGGTATGATTGGTTAATTCGATCTGTTTACTTGATAATTGATTTGCTAATCTCTTTCTTGTTAGATCATTCCAATGTCTGTGTATCATTGGCAACTGTGACTATGATTAGTGTTTGAAATCAAATGTTTAAGTTGAGAATAAGTAGAGATATATATAGTTCTATTTCTTGATCATATTGATTTGGATTCAGTAATTCACTTACATGATTGGTGATCTATATCTTTATGACCTCAAAAGCATTATGAATTCTGTAAATTGAGATGTGGTTAGAGCACAATTTGCTAGTTTTCTGTATAGTGTAGAGTCCTTGAATCCTATCTATCTTGTGATGCGACTGATAAACCTGATTTTTGTTAACCTTTTACCAGTTATGGACCTTGATCAGTGTTCTTGAGCATGTAATTGAATTTTTAAGATGAAAAGTTAGTCAAATCTTTAAAACCAATTATCGACCTTGATCTTAGTGGAAGAAATTTGCTTCCATGATTATTTATCTTTAAAACCTTAAAATGTTATGATCTTTAAACTAAATCATGACTAGGTCACATTTTGCTATGTTAGAAGACTTTAAATCCTGATTTTAGCAACCAATTTTAATTTAGAAGCTAAATAGAAAACAACTTACACTTGATTACCAATTTAGCAACTAAATTATATGTTATTACTGACTTCAGCAATGATTAGCCTATTCAACCATTACCATGCCATTTTTATTTGCTAAGTTTTTAAAAAGTTTGGATCAGTATCAGTATTTATGTATATGCCATGTGATGTCAATGTGACATTTAATAATTATATTTTAATATCAATTAAAAAAATTATGTTTTCAAATCTGTAAGTATTTTTGTAATTTTTTTTCTTTTTCACATACAGCATTTACAAGTAAAATAAGTTAAAATGAGGTTGGTTGCTTAAATTGTTAATCAAATGTTAAAGTGGTTTCTATTGTGCACTCAATTTAAAATTGATTGCTAAAATGAAGAAAAAGTGTAAAGTTTGTTACTATTTTGTGCTGTTTGCATGTATCAAACTAATTTCTTTTTCAATGCAGATCTTCAAAGTACAGAAACTTTCAGACAAAATGGAGGACCAAGAATATTGATTGAGATCCTAACCAAGGAAACTCAAAATGTGAATATCTTAAACAGCGGTTTTTCTGTTGTTGCTGCTGCTTCAACTGGTAATGAGGTTATTAAGGAATCTTTTGTGGAATTACACATAGATGAATTAATGGTTACAATCCTGAAGAAAAATAATAATGGAAACATTCCCAGTTTATATGATGCAATTAGAGTGCTTTTAGTTGCTGATGATAACCGAGTAGTTGCTTCACAAGTAAGTTACTTACATAAATAATTCCTCAAATGCTTAATTAATGAATAAATCATGAATTAGTACATATCATTTTCTCTATTTTCTTTTTTTAATATTTTGTCTGATATTGGTACATATCGTTTTCTTTTCCTAGCTTTTATAAGGGCTTCACTAAAACGTAAAAGTTTGTTACATCGTGGTGCAATTGTTTGTTATTGTTTAAAATATTATAAAAAATTTGAGTATTTTTTTTTTTATTAAAACATAATTTTTATTTCTGTATTTTTAGGTGTATGGTTATGCACGGCAATTTGCCAAAATTGGAATTGCTGAAGTTCTTGTGGAGTCATTGAAAGATGGAATTAGGTCACCAGGTTTTGTTTCAGCAACTATTGCACTAAAAGCGGTTGCAGTAAATGTGAGTGCTAATTTTCTAAATGCTAGTGAAACTTGTATTATAAACATCTAGCAATAGTAACAAATTTCACTTTTTTTTTTCTAATTTTAGCAAACCAATTTCAGATTATGTGCAAAATAGAAACCAACTTACAACCCATTACTTATTTTAGCAACCAACCTCGTCTTAACTGATTAATAAAACTCATCGGAAAATAAAATAACAAAATGTTTTTTTACAAGTTTGAACAAATTTTAATTTTTTGACAAGAAATCATATTCAAAAAGATCTATAAAATATCAAATCTGATGCCACTTGGTGTATACATACATATACCCGATTGACACACCAGATATCACGTCAACACTATGTGAAAAACTAACAAAGAAAGAGCCCACTAACAGTTGAAGATGTCATTTGTTTCTAGTCTTCTACAATCTGTAATAAGTTTAAATTTTGTTGCTAAATCAATAAAAACGTGTATACGTTGCTTCTATTTCTTGCAATTTGCCCTTGTTTATACTTTAAAGACAAGATATTTAATGCATGATTACTTATATAAATATTTAGAGTTAAAAGTTTCTGTATAGTAGATAGTGTAAAATTTGTTTAATATGAAGATTAATCCATATGGTAATCATTTTAGTGCACCTCTGACATTAATCCTCTTTTATTATGAAATGGGCTCATAAATTATAGTTATATATGGTTTCAGGATGAAATATGTAGATCTGTTGCTGAAAATGGTGGCATAGATTCATTGCTTATTTGTATTGATGAATCTGGTGTACAAGGGAACAAAATTGTCGCAAAAGCTTGTTGCTCCTTATTATCAAAGGTTTGTTTAAACTTTAAATCATTGCTTTATATAATTTTGATCATTTGATTTTAACAAATTGCAAGCTCCTTTCTTACATATTACCAAACTTAAACTTTTCATCTTTTTGTCATGAAATAGAAAAGGATAATGTTTACTTTACCCTTGGTTTTAACCAAAAACTTGCCAAAATTTATAAGATGACATGAGTGATTCTAACTTCAACTGACACATCTGGATCTGTAAAATGACAAAAATGCATTTGATACTACTCTTAAAATCAACTCTAGAATTGCTAAATAAGTAGTAGATTTAGGGGCACTTTTGTCATTGTATGATGCTCTTGATAGATTGTATCCTGTTTACATATAATGTTGCTCTCAATTATTGAACTTTATGATTAAGGTCATCCAACATGATTAACAAAACCATATAAATACTTGAATAGTCTTTATAGTTTTCATCCATGGACAATAAAAGTTGAATACTTAATAACCCAACTTCCATATTACTATTAAATAACAAAAATAGCACGATCATAAAAGATCATGTCAATTGTCAATTCTAGAGTTATAAAATGACAAAACCGCCCCTAAATCTACTAAAAAGAATCAACTATAGATGTGTCATTTTATGCTTCTTGAGGCATTGTATTAGTATTCATCCGATATAATAAAATTAAATATAAAAGTATTTAATTAGTTGGCAGGAAGTGACTTTAACAAGAATGCAATTGTTGAAAAAGGTGGTTTAAATAGACTCATCACACTTTCTACAAGACTTGCTGATGATCCTTCTGTCCTTCAAGAGGTAATAAAACTCTTAAAATATTTATAAATTTTATAAAATCTATCTATCGTCACGTGTCACAAATCCAGGTGATGACCATCATATGCACCCTGTGCCTGCGATCACCCGCAACTGCATCTTTAGCAATGGAAGCAGGAGCAGGAGATCTTGCGATCCAATCAATGCAAAACTTCCCTCACTCACATCAACTGCAGAAAAATTCTTGCCTCATGATTCGTAATCTTGTTGCCAGAAATCCAGAAAATAGGTCAACTTTTTGTTGCAAATTTGAAATGATTTCTTTTATTTTATTTTTTATTTTTGAATTAAAAAAATTGTGTTTGTTTTTTTACAGGCCTGTTTTATTGAGTAATGGAATTGAGAAGATAATAAGGAATGCTAAAGAAAGTCACAAAAGCTGTAGAGATGCAGCCACTGCTGCTCTTAGAGACTTGGGGCTTGAAAACTACAATTCTTAGGTTCGCCTTTCGATTATGTTTGTTGCCTGAAAAAATAATAATTATTATTTTTTATTTTAAATATGGATATTTGATGTGATATATGTGATTTTTGTGCTGCTGAGGTTTATAAATAGTAAAACTTTTTTTTTTTGCTATGGTATTTTGAATATACGTACCTCATTTTGACAAAAGTATTTGGCATATGCTGCTTTTTCTTTTTCGAGTCTTTCGGCAACCTGCACTTGTTCGTTTGTTTATTAAATATATATTAAAAACAAATAAATAAACACAATGTCGATAACAGATGTTTAAAATGAACATACCTTCTTTTTTGCTGCCTTCAGCTCCTTTATAATTCCAGCTGCAAGTGTATATTATTTAGTTTCAACTCTAGACTAGACATTTCATGGACTAAATTTATATATATCCTGTAAAGAAAATTTAATAAGTCTCTTATAGAAGTCTATTTTAATTTTTTTTTTTTATGGATCATCTCATTTTCTCTTCGTTTATTCAGTGCAACTACTGTTATAAGTAACTTATTTATAAGATTAACGATAAAATGGGTAAATACGATATTTTTTTTTCTTTTTTTGACAAATCGGGTTATAACACTCCCAAGTATTACTCATTAGCTGATAATAATCTATAATAGCAGCTTGGTCAAATAATAATCTCAACTTTTACTTTCATTTTCAATTCCTATTACTAATTTGTATTGTATTTCGTTCAAAATGAGAAAACGTACAACAAGCGAAACCGAGTGTGGAAATCGAGTGTAAGTCTAGGGGTGTTCATCGGTTCGGTTAACGGTTCGGTTTTGAAATTTTTTACCCCAACCGAAAACCGAACCGTACCGAATAAGAAAATATCTAACTGAACCAAACCGAACCGAATTAGATTCGGTTTTTGGTTAAAACCAAATAAACTGTTTTAAACTGACTTTAACCAAATTCGACCAAATAGCTTGTTTTTTTTAGTTTTTTTACATGTTGGCTGCTACTCTACGATGCGTTTGATTAGGGTTACCGGGTTAGATATGCGCGTATGCGACTGACTGATTATAGTTAGCGTTAGGGTTTTAAAACCTTATATATTAATAATAAAAATATTTATTTATTTTTATATTCGGTTGATTCGGTTAAACCGAAAAACCAAACAAACCGAAGTTTTTAAAAATATGGAACCGATAACCGAACCAAAAACCGAATTAGGAATTTGGTTACGGTTAGAAACCGAATTCAAAATTCGATTCGTTCTTTTTTGTTATAGATATGGTTTATCGGTTTTAAACGGTTTCGGTTTTTCTGAACACCCCTATGTAAGTCAATGATTATGTTACTGGGATTGCTCTTAACAACAAAAGTGAAAGTTGATATTATCATTAGTCGCATTGCTAGTATGAATTATTATCAACCAAGGTCAAAGTTCAGATTATTAACATCCAATTTCCCTTTTTTAAGATTATACATATGAAATTTGAAATACGAGGATCTAACCATCATTCGGCTCCAATTCTTTTGCTTTCTTGAAACTCTCTGTTGCATTATCTACTTCATTAAGCGCCATATAAGCCTGAATAATGTGAATATATGACTTAACATATTTTACAACAAAATACATAAATGTAATACAAGGATTTTAAATTTTAATAAACGATTTATAATCCAGTCACCAACCTGACCTTGTCGAAACCAAGCCTTTGCATTATTTTCACCGTCACGCAATGCATACTCGATGTCAATTAATGCTCCATTTGCATCCCCAAGTTTCAGTTTACAAAGCTGATTTATTAAAATATTTTGAAGATTTATTTTAATAGCCATATTATGTGACTGATTATAAATTTATAATTGTAGACTTACAGCACTGTTTGTGAATATCTGTGCTTTCTTTTTCCCCATAGAAACACTTGCATCTGCATATTTTAACAATAGAGTCACTTAAAAGGTATTATAAATTCCATCAAATCACAAAAATTAATGTTTTAATGTTTCATACTTTTATTAATACTGTTATAAGTGTCAGAGCATGTTATGCATCTATAGCTATGAGGTACGTGAATTAATTCCACATATCTAATTTATCTTCGTATAATTAGAAATGTGTTGTAATCTTGACTCACTTTTTAAGAAAATAAAACAGAAACACAGTAATGGTAATTATAAAAAGTGGTACGTTGTGTAATTATAACACTTTTGTGATTATACATGATTATAAAAGAAGTGAAATAATTTTGTGAATTCTTTATCGTCAATTGGTGTATAAATATACAAAAAAAAAATATATTTTTTTGTTAAATAAAAAGCAAATAAATAATATAGTCTATAAATTGTGTTTAACCATCGTCAATTCCTTCTTTCTCCCAACAGACATCCAAATAACGCACAGCTTTCTTATACTTTCTGAGAGCCATTTTATAATCTTGCTTCTGCATTTGAATTTCAATAACTAAGAATTTAAACTGCAACAAAATTATTATTAATAATCTCTTCAATTACCTTAAAAGCTTCATTCCCATAACACCTGATAGAATCAACCGCTTTCAACCACCACGAAAGCTGACTAGGACCATTGTCCACGTCAGCAGGCCAATCAGGATACACGTCACCATCTTTAAAAAAGTTTCCCATCCCGTCATCTTCCCCATCTTTAATCTCACCACAATTTTCAATAATAATATCAAGAACCGGTAGATCATCATCATCAGTAGCAACATGTTCTATAGACTTCACGGTTCCCATACCTTTAACTACTTTCCCGAACACGACATATTTTCCGTCTAGATTTGGTGTTCGGGTTGTGGTGATGACAAACTGGGACCCGTTTGTGTTCGGGCCTGAGTTGACCATTGATAACATGCCTTTTCTTTCATGTTTGACTTTGAAATTTTCGTCTTCGAATGTTGAACCGTAGATTGATTCTCCACCTGTACCGTCTCTGGCAGATATGTCGCCTCCTTCAATCGTTGAACTTTTAATCAACCGGTGAAAACGAACACCCTGGAAACATAGTTACGATGTTACAAATATACTACACATTTAGAAAAAATCGGTTCTACATGCATTTAAGTACACGATTCAATTTAGACGTATAAACTTGAAATCAATATGTTCAATATTGGTGGGTTATTCAATCGGTCACATTATCGGTTCGTTGGTCGAATTAAAGAACTCAAAAACCTCCTGGTGTCATAATTAATTTAAAAATTAATCTACATTGATTTATTCGATACTCGTATTTATATAAAAAAGAATAAAAAAATGCATAATTTTTTCAAAATAAGAAGTTTTTAAGATAATAAGACTTTTATGTAGTTTTTTTTTAACAGTGACACTTAAATTTTATAGGATAAAGTCATTAAAGCATGAACCTTTCACAACTTAAAGTTATATTCATTTGGATGAAAATTAGACAAATTTACTACGAGTATCTTTATATAGGTACAAAAAATCTAATATAGTTACCTTTTTACATGTGTATGAGAGGTAAAATTTCAAATCCAACAATCTATAGAGTTGGTAAAAAAAAAATTACTCAAAATTCAACCGTCACTCGTAAAAAACCGACGGTTTGTAGCAGCTCGAGCGACTGTTTCGTTCAGGTTATAAAATAGTTGTAATTCCAGTATTCAGACTTTTAACTATGGTAGATGAAGAAGATAAAGTCACCAGACCTTGTAGTGAAGCGGAACTCCGGTTATCGGTCCGACACCTTTCTCGCCGGTACAGAGTGATCGGAAATTCTCGGCGGTTTTGGGGACGATATCGTTAAAAAGTTCCACCACAATTCTTCCCTCTAATTCTCCACCGATACTAATGTCTAGAAAACACCGTCCTCTCTTCATCTCTGTTTCTCTTCTCAATCTCAAACTCAATCTGATTCTGTATTTAATCTGAATCTGTATCTCAATCTGAATCTGAAGATGAATTCGAATCTGAATCTGAAGTTGATGGAGATTGTTCAATGGCAGGTTGAATCTGCAATTGCGAATGCAAAAGAGGGGAAATTGAGTTACGAAGAAGAACTGAAACCCTATGATGGAAATCCCGCTATATATATATATATATATATATATATATAAGTGTATGAATAGAGGAATTGAATAGACATGGTGACACAGACACTCTTGTCTCCTGCTCCTCGTTCTTTCTTTTTGCTTCAGTTTTGTTTCCCCATTTTTAATTATTTTTTTTTATTTGTTTTTTTTCCAATTAATCATTCAAACCTATAAAAAAAAGATGTATTGATACTTTAATGTAAGTTGTCATGTTTACTTTTAATAAGAAACTAATGTTAGGCCCGGAGTTGTAGTTCAGGAGTAATATTATGAAAACCATGTAGTAATATTATAAATAGGGCTGTCCAAATTGCTCTTGCTCGAAACTCGAAACTAGTTCTGCTCGTAATATGCTCGTTTGGTTTTTAACTCGGCTGAAAAGGTGCTCAGTTCAGTTCGGTTTGTAAACGAAACGAGCACGAGCATAGGCCCGCTCAGTTCGTTTCGATTGAGTTATTCGATTTGTATATATCTATATATATATATACTTTATAATATAATGACCAGAGGTCCAATGAAAACAAATAACCTTCATATGTTAATTAAATCTAATAACCCAAGTTCATTATAATGTCTAAATGTCCAAGAAAACAAATATTTTTCCACAAAAATATTTGTATACTTGCATACGAGGGCTATCCAAGACTCCAAATCGTTGTGTATGGAGATTTGTATCCGCTGTTTTAGAGCTTTTGTCTTGGTGATATTTGAAGACTTTGTAATAATATAATTATGTATGTGAAATTATGTAAAATGAGTTGCTTTTTAATCTCATTAAATTTGGATATACAAATTTTGATAAGAAACCGAGCATAACCGAACCGAACCGAGCAGCTCAGTTTAAAACCGAACTAAGTTCGAGCAGCAGTTCCACGCTCGGTTATGTAAATTCGAACCGAACCGAACGACTTGGTTTTAAAACCGAACCAAGTTCAAGGATGCCTGCATTCGGTTTGGCTCGTTAACAACTCTAATTATAAAAACCATGTTTTGAATTTCACGGTTGTTCAAAAAAAATAATAGAAAACTAATGTCATGGACAGATTATGATAATGAGAAAACCCGAAATAATGTGTGTATAAGACTGCGTGTTATGGGCGTGGTTATGGGCGTCGACGCCCCACGACGCCGCGGAACACCGTCACGCGGTGGGCGTGAGCCGGCGTGGTTGCTTTGGGCGTGGAGAACTCCACAGCGTAGAGGAGAAGAAAGGAGCCGTTGGGGTGGGGCCCATTTGCCAATTCGACCGTTTGATGATTAAAAAAAATTCTTTTTTTTTTTTAAACTATAAATAACACACTCCATTCTCTTTATATTTTACAAACTTTCTCATCAAAAACCTCTCAATTCTTCTCATTTTTTTTATAAAATTCAAATGGATCCAAACCAAAATCAATACAACCCCAACCCCAACCCAAACCAATATTACCCCAACCAATTTTACCCCAACCAATTTAACCAAAATCAATTCAACC
>WOUH02000014.1:2970129-2995968 GCA_009936405.2 Stevia rebaudiana
GGGGGGATTGTAAGAATACATTATAACATGGCCTGTGTGATCTAAAATTTCTTTAAAATTTCCTTTTTATTATATGGTATAGATGTATTTTTGAATAACAATGAATAAATTAAATAAATATTTGCAATTAATAGAAGAAAGAGGATGGAAAAATTGTAAGAATGCATTATAAAGTGACATGTGTCATTTCAAAACCTTCTTTTATTATATAGTACACATCTTTCTGTTGCTATTTCAGTTTAATGAAGAAGATTTTTGTTCCAAAATGATAAAACTGTTTTATTGATAGAAAAATAGCCTTTAAGATTCAGGTTTAAAGAGTACAATATAGATAACAAAGTTGATAACTACTAGACCTCTAAGTTCACTGAAGATTTTCTATTCTTGAAATAGAAATTCAAGCATGAGCAAGTAAGAAATTTAAAGCATAATTTTTTGTCAAAAAATATATAAATTAAGAATTAAAGTTTCAAAAACATAACTATCATACTATAATAATCTACATTATTCATTCATTTTACTTTATACAAGCAAAATCTGAGGATGTAAATGATTGTTTGAATGATGAGAAATGTGAAACTTCCCTTTCACCAAAAGTTTGATTTCGCAACTTTTTTATTTGTATACTATCATATATTAGTAAAGTGAACCATTATAATCTCATATAAATTCCCTACTATAGGATGTTGTTTCATTTATTGGAGACAATGACTCTTCAAAGTCCATGGTTTTAAAAAGTGATGGTAAGAAATTGGAATATACATAAGTACCGACTCCAGAAATTGGTGTGATAATAGGTGTGAAGCGTAACCTTGAAAATGTATATGACATTGATGAAAGTTCCGGCTCATCTTGAAAGGTTATTAAAGTGACATGAAAAAAGATGAAACCAACGAGGCCAATAATAAAGTGCTTACTTCAAAGCTTGAAAAGCAATCTCATGGTTTGAAATATGTTAGCTATTACTTTCTTACTTATAGACATTGTTTGGTTGTATTTTAGTTTGTTTCTTTCTTAATGGTTTTTATTGAACTGAATAAAGGCCCTTTAGCCATGCTATCGTTCTACTTACTATTAGTGAATAAGATTAAAACTGTTTGAATTTCTTATTTATTAGAAAATCAATATATAATCTAATTTTAGTTGGTTACTTATAATATGTTTATATACTAACAGAGAGATCAAAGCAATTGCATAGTTTATGTTTTTTCTTCAATGAAAGAATACGAAGTTTGGTATACTTTGCTTTTCTTTAAAGTCGAGCTTATCGGGTATGATGTGGATAACCAAAGATTAAAGATGATTTTGATAGATGAACATTTATACTTTATATTTTTTTTAAATTCACTTATTGTTTTGAAAAATATATATTATAAACTAATATATACTTTATTTACTATTACATCGACAAAAAATAACGACATTTGTTAAGCAAAATTTAAAGCAGTTATATCATGACGTTAAATTGGTTCACTCACATTGTTCGTTATGTATTTCAAAATTGAGCATTTAAACTACAGTGATTTCTCAAAGTACAATGGATATATTTTAACTTGGTCAGAAAAAAAGATTCTGATTATTGAAAAGACAAAACCAAACCTGTTTATGATTCAAGTAACAAAACCTTTAGCTTGTATCCACTCTTGTATGTTGCACTTTCAAGGGTTATAGAGATGGGGTTAAAATGTTATTATTAGATAACTATGGTATAATTACAAACAAAACCACTAATGTGGTTTACAAAGAAGTTTTTATAGATTTGTAAATTATTTGATACATTTTGATGAATTTTTGGTTAAAATAAATGAAGAATATTTGTGTAACAATCTTTTGAATATTTCAAATTATTACTATCACAAATTTGTTATTATATATTTGATATGCGCCACCGGTGCTAAACACGAGTTATAAGCTAGTATATATATATATCCTATGCTTTTGATCGGTCCGGTCCGTTACTTAAAAGCAATAATTCAATATTAAAGATTTTCTTACTAGTTTTTGTCCAACACCATATATTAATAGTTGCATCAATGTTATTACTAAGCATCAGGACATCATATAGCTCATGGTTCAAAGTTCACTCAAAATTAGCTCGTGAGCCTACTTGGCTTGGCTCAATTGTAGTCAAGCTCGGCTCGGCTCTTTACAAACCAAGCTTGCTCGGCTCGTCATATGTACAATCAATCAGAGCATGAACTGACTCTGACTCAGCATGATTCATACCCAACCATGATGGTGATAATAATGAATAAGGATGTATATTGTGGGAATACATAGATAAACACATGACATATGTTGTTGCATGTTTTAATTTTATTTTATTATTGAAACAAACCTTTTACTTTAGGTTTTAAATCTGAATCAATTATTTTTTTTTATAATACTAGAGCTCTCGAGTCCACAAGATAATCAAGTGTTAGGGGCTCAAGGTTCTCCAACAGAGACCGCGTTTGTTCCTCACTAGGCTCATCTTATTGGAGGCCATGCCACCAACAACGACGACAGCTGGGAGAGTAAGAAAAAAGATAATAAACGCATAAGCTCGCTTAAATTAACACACGTGTAGAGAGACATTGATGTCCTTTGGGTTTTTTTTTTAATAGCATAGGATCTCACGTGCTAGCAACCGGTAGCCGGGCGATGTAGCTAAGGTCGATTCCTCGACCTCCGTAAGACCATACCCCCCCAGATTAGAGGGAACCAGATGGAATCCGTAAATCCTCTCCCCCTCAGGTTTGAACCGGTGACCTCAATCCGAGGTGACATTTCTCCCCATCATTGAAATTACTCAGAGTATGCTCTGAGCAAGATTTAAACTTGACACCTTCCAATAGTAGAGCCCAAGTCCATACTTTCTTCTAATCATTTGAGCTAAAAATCATTGGTCTCTGCTCTCTATCTCAAATAAAGTAACATCTATAAAGGTAAATTTATTTTGTCCAATACATTATCAACTTCTCGGGGTAAGTTAATTATATATGATTAGTGTAATCAATAGGGCGGCGCGTCATGATAAGAGGCGAGTAGACCCATGTGTCGACTTGCTTCACTCATCAACTAAAAAGCTGAGAACCTTGTCCCTCCACACATGCATCGATCCTTCACAAACAACAACCCATTTTTCATCCTCTATTCAATTCTTTCTCAAAACCAGCTGTGTCTCAATTGTCTGTTTCTGCCCCTTTTTATCATCAAATTTCAAGGTACAAATGTCTTCCAACCATCCATATCCATTCAATTACCTTTTCCCGACACCCTTTTTCATCAATCATAGATCATACTTGTATCTATCGACATTTTAGGTTTAACAAATTGTGGGTTTTGGATTTCGCAGCTGTTAATTTGTTATTTCATGAATAGATAAGGTTTTTGGGTTAGTTGTGATTCACTTACCTTCTTTATCTGTGCATTATTGCTTGATTAGACTTCCTATTATATAATTACACTAAAATTGGAAAGAATTATGGGTTTTTCGTCTCTTTAGTGGACAAATCACTTGGGGTTTTGGTTTATGTTCGACTTTTGGGTTCGTTTTAATTTTCAATTTTGGGATTTAGCTACAGATTCTGTTAGTAAATGATGTGATTCTGTTAGATTCTAATTGATTGTTTCTCTGACATCTCTTGTTTGATTCTGAATTTGTAATTTAGTGAACTACCCAGAAGAATTCTGTCATCCATAATGAGTTTGAATCCGGTTGTTGAACAAGGGTCTGTGATGAATTCCTGTTTGCAGTGATGGGTTGTGCTTTTTCTATAGATTGTAACTGTATTGGTGACATATGTGCACCTAGAGATACTAAATCCAAAGATATTGACAACGCGAATGCATCCGAAATTGGTGTGTTTTCACCTAATAAAGATGATGATGGAGAACCAAATCAAAATCCAGAAGTGGGTATAACCAGATTAAGAAGAGTTTCATCACAATTTCTACCTCCAGATGGATCTAGAATCGTTGTTGTTCCAACTGGAAATTACAGATTACAATATTCATATCTGTCTCAAAGAGGTTATTACCCTGATGCTCTTGATAAAGCCAATCAAGATAGTTTTTGCATTCACACCCCATTTGGTACAAACCCTAATGACCATTTCTTCGGGGTGTTTGATGGTCATGGAGAATTCGGGGCTCAATGTTCACAATTTGTGAAGCAAAAGTTATGTGAAAATCTACTTAGAAACAGTCGGTTTCATGTTGATCCGGTTGAAGCGTGTCACGCTGCATTTATATCCACGAATTCTCAGTTACATGCTGACATGGATATTGATGATAGTATGAGTGGGACAACCGCGATAACCATTTTGGTGCGTGGTAAAACGCTTTATGTTGCTAATTCTGGCGATTCGAGAGCGGTTATAGCGGAAAGAAGAGGGACGGAGATTGTGGCGGTTGATTTGTCAATTGATCAAACTCCTTTTAGAGAAGATGAACTTGAAAGGGTTAAGATTTGTGGAGCTAGGGTTCTTACGTTGGATCAAATTGAAGGTTTGAAGAATCCGGATGTGCAGTGTTGGGGCACTGAAGAAGGTGATGATGGTGATCCGCCTCGGTTGTGGGTCCCGAATGGGATGTATCCGGGGACCGCGTTTACTAGAAGTATCGGTGATTCGATTGCTGAAACGATTGGTGTTGTTGCAAATCCGGAGATTGTTGCGTTGGATTTGACGCCTGAACACTTGTTCTTTGTGATTGCTAGTGATGGGGTGTTTGAGTTTCTTTCTAGTCAAGCTGTGGTTGACATGGTAAGGTATCTTATTTTACAATAATTGATCTATAAATATCATGATATTATTATATATACATACATTAATTGTGCTATTTGATTTTAGATACATACAACCCATACGGGTGATAATGAGTAAAGAAAAGAATGATAATATGATAATTGCATTTATATCTCTTCTATATGCGTGAAATTGTCAACTTCCTTTAGTATTGCATATTTGTAACGTAAACAAGCAATTTCATAAAGAAGAGATTTAATTAAACTGATGGTTCCTGTGGTTTGCGGAAAGTAACAGGTTTAGGTACTAAGTGTTTAAGGTAACAGGTTTGTAACGAGTTTGGGTATTAAGACTAACTTCTATTGACTTTTCCATTAAATTAGGATGAAATGACCAAAAATACCCTTTGATTTTGACCCGTTTTCTGAATGTTGGTTTATTTATGGTAGACCAATGTAACTGCATAAACTAGGACACACTAAAGTTAAACCTAGTTACATTATATATTTATTTAGACTGATTTAACTGCGTTTGTACTCGAATAGAAACAAAAATATCTAGAATCTTTCAGATTCTTTCTATCATGTTAAAAAATTATCTGCTTAAAATCTTATAAACTGCAATAGGTTTCAAGCTATACGGACCCACGTGATGCTTGTGCTGCAATTGTAGCTGAATCTTATCGCCTTTGGTTGCAATACGAGACCCGTACCGATGACATCACTGTCATCGTAGTCCAAATAAGTGGAATAACTGGGGTACGCTGCTTCATTGTTATCAAGCATAACAATTTATCAAATTATTTAATATTATTATGCTATTTATTTATTTATTTTTTATAGCAGGCTACAGTTAGTCAAGCAGCCATCTCAGGAACTGCATTACGTCCCCCAATACCACAAGTTATAGAAATGTCGGGATCAGAGTCTCCATCAACGATGAGCTGGCATGCTAAAAACCAGCGAGCACGAACCGATATTTCAAAAACGCGATTGCGTGCAATCGAAAGTTCTTTAGAGAACGGTTCAGTGTGGGTCCCACCATCCCCAGGCCATAGAAAAACATGGGAAGAAGAAGTAAAGTTTCGACTACTTGAATTATTTTGCATGCAGTTTTTTAATTTGTTTCTTGATTTTTAATAATTAAAAATTTTATGTTGTTTACAGGCTCACATTAAACGGGCTTTGCATGATCATTTTCTTTTCAGAAAACTTACCGACTCTCAGTGTCATGTTTTATTAGACTGCATGCAAAGAGTTGAAGTTCAAGCAGGGGATACTGTGGTCAAACAGGTAATTGTTATTTACATTATGATGCTGCAAATAAAAAGAAATCATTTACAGGTGTTTCTTGATATTTAGAAATTTGATTTATGTTGCAGGGTGGAGAGGGTGATTGTTTTTATGTTGTTGGAAGTGGTGAATTTGAGGTGTTTGCAACACAGGTGAAATTTTTTATATATATATTTTTAATTTTAACTAGATATACTTATTTATAGGGCTAGAAAAAGATGTCTATACATGTTAAACGGGTCAAATATGACACGACACAATTAACACAGGTATTAAACATGAACACCACTTGTTTAACTAAACGTGTCGATTACCTAAAATACGAACACGGGTCTATTAAAAGACTAACTCGTTTAACACGATTAAATATAATATGTACAAGACATGACCCGGCTTGTTTAACACAGTTAATAACAAAAAAATAATATAACAGTCACCAAAAATTACAATTCATAATATCCTTAAACAACAATTTGCAAAATATTACAAATAAAAACCTATAAAATGCTTTTAACCTAAATATATTAGACTAGCTTAAAATCCGTGTATTACACGGGTTACATAATCAACACTTAAAACTTTTTCATTGAATCTTGCATATATATATCAAGTTATTATGTTGTTAACACTCAAAAAAATAAATGTTTGATACTTTTATGACTATAAATTATGCTTTGATATTTTAAAACTATTAATTAGAAACTTTTTAAATATAAATTCTTCAAATTTAGTTGATAATTATACAAATTAAAGAAACGTCAAATTAAAATTTAAATAGAGTAAGGGTGGTTTTCCTCTATGAGATTTGCAAGACTTTTTTAGTCAACACTCAACAGTTTTCGTCCCTACCGTTTCAAGTCTTAACAGTTTTCATCATTAAACCTTTTACAGAAGATTGTTAAGACCTGAAACGTTAGCGACGAAAACTGTTAAGACCTGAAACGTTAGGGACGAAAACTGTTAAGACTTGAAACTTTAGGGACGAAAATTGCTAAGACTTAAACGTTAGAGACCGTACGGTGGACTGAAAATGTTAAGTAATGCAAACCTCAATGATAAAATGTTGTTTACTTTTTTAAATATATAAGATATTAAATTTAGATAATAACAAATTTAAATGATTTCGAAATTTAAACTTATTTTATAATTTAAGATAAAATAAAAAGTATAAAAGAATTCAAAATATTAATCTAATTAATTTAAATAATAAAAAAAATCTTGAAAAAATTGAGAGAATACCACGTGGCATTTTTTGGACATGCTTTATCAGAGAAAGATTCTTTTAAAATATGTAAAACATAAGCATGTTTAATCTTGTTATAAACAGGCCGTGTAAAATTCCATGCATATCATGTCGTGTTAACATGTCTGTGCAAAAAATTGTCGGCCCTACATATTTAAGTGGTGGGTTTTAATGCAATATTTGAAATATATAATTGTATGATAAAATTTTGAAATTATAATTGTCAACAGCAAGAAACAACTGGAGCAGTTCCTCGGATCTTACAACGGTACACTGCCGATAAGCTATCGTCCTTTGGTGAGCTGGCATTAATGTAAGATATATTTCATTCTGTTGTAGCTTTATAAATAATTATTTGTTTTCCTTTTATATTGCTTTAAATTTTCTTAAAAACATTTGTTCTCTTTTTTATTTTTAGAGTTTTGTTTTTGCTATGATACTAGGTACAATAAACCCCTACAAGCTTCCGTTCGAGCTGTGACAAACGGGACTCTGTGGGCCCTTAAAAGAGAAGATTTTAGGGGAATTCTTACATCAGAATTTTCAAATCTATCTTCATTGAAATTACTCCGATCCGTTGACCTTCTCTCAAGGTTGACTATTCTACAACTCAGTCTCATTGCTGACAATCTTTCGGAGGTTTCATTCTCCGATGGACAAACAATAGTCACTAAGGTAAAACATCTTTAATTCAAATTCATACCTAATTTTGACCCGTTCACTTATGAACGGGCCAAATCAAGCTATGATGTTTCTCTAACGGGTCAAACGCGAAAACAAATAAGATCTTGCTAATAAGTAATCAGGTCAAATCAAATGGATCAAACACAATCTCCTTGGGCATTTTTATGAAAAAACAGGTTATTACTAAAACAAAATAATTTTTGACTTAATTACTTAGATTGTCATTGTGATTTGCAAAAAGTAATAGGTTTGGGTACAAAAGGTTTAAATTATGAGGTTTGGGTTTTATGCTTTCAATTTTGTAATAAGTTTGGGTATTAAGGCCAATTTATGTCAACTATTCATTTAAATTAGGGTGAAATGACCAAAGTACCCTTTGACTTTTTAAATGGTCAAAGTCAAAGTGTATTTAGTGATTTCACCTTAATTTTACGAAATAGTTAACCCAAGTTAACCTTGATACCTTAACTCGTTACAAAATTGAAAGCATAAAACCTAAACCTGTTACCTTCTGCAAACCATATGACCATCTGTGTAATTAGCTCTAACTTTGTATTCATATTTGTAAGAAATTGTAATCTTTTGTCAACCCAACCTGATCAACATCAAAATTACTTGTTTGACCCGAATATGATATTAAAAAACTGTTATTACGTGTGTTTGTAGGGTAATGATCTTTTGGGACTTTATATGATCCAAAAGGGTAAAGTGAGGATTAGTTTTGACTCGTATATAAGTAGTGAAAATGCATCGAGTCTCATGTCTGATATTCAAAAACTGGATGAAGAAAGTGATACTGAGTTGTCAATGGAGAAAAATGAGGGTAGTTATTTTGGAGAATGGACACTACTTGGCGAACGCATAAATTCATTAAATATTGTTGCTTTAGGGGACGTTGTATGTGCAGTTTTAACAAAAGAAAAATTTGAATCGGTTGTTGGTCCTTTGCCAAAGATTTTACAAGATGGATATAGGTATGTTATTAACACAGTTAGTTTCGGTATGGTTACGGTTGACTTGAAATCTATTTTTTTTGTCTAACAGTTATGTAACAATTTGGATCGATAGATTCAGTTTGTTGAATAACCAAAAAGCATATAAACATTAATTTTAGTTAAATACAAAGCATCTTTGGCTCTTACTTTTAAGAGTTAATTACACAAATAGTACCTGTGGTTTGTAGAAAGTAACAGGCTTGGGTACTAAAAATTAAAAGTTTTGTGCTTTCAGTTTTGTAATGAGTTTGAGTATTAATGCTAACTTCTGTGAACTTTTCCCTTAATTTAGGGTGAATATGACCAAATTACCCTTTGACTTTTTTAATAGTCAGAGTCAAAGGGTGAAAAGTCAAATGGCAATTTGGTCATTTCACCCTAATTTAACGGAAGTTGGTCTTAATACACAAACTCTTTACAAAATTGAAAGCACAAAACCCAAACCTGCAACTTTAAACCTTTAGTACCCAAACCTGTAACTTTTCACAAACCAGAAGGATCATATTTGTAATTTACTCTATTTGCAGTAATACTGTAGAGTAGAATAGATTTCTGCATGTAAATGAGTTAAGTTTTGGATTATTATTACACACTGTCCGCTTTTGGCAAGAAGACGTGTTTAATGTCCAATTCCATTATTAGGTCAAGAGAAACTTCAAGTGATTTTCCACGAGAACCGGTCAAAAGTATAGATACATCTTTGCTTTCAAAAGTGCAACTCTCTGATTTGGTATGGAATCTGTGCCGTGTTTTTTTCGATGTTCATTCTCAAATGCAAACAATTATGCGAGACTAATGTCTGTAATTGTTTAGGAATGGAAAACATGTTTATATTCCACAGACTGCTGTGAGATCGGGCTTGTACAACCAAAGGATTCAGGTTTGTACTTTTATAATCTCAAGGAAGATTTAGAGGTCAAACAATGGAATACAATTATAGTTGTATAGAAATAGGTGTTCTTGGATAATTAAAGCTTGAGGTGGTAGTTGGGTAACGGGTCAAAATGGGTACAGGTTGAAACAGGTCAATATCTGAACCACAATATTTGTTTTTTTTTTTTCTGATAAACTTTTTCATTTCTTTGAACTCCATACATAGGATCCCCAAATTAAAAATGGTGAATTGAGTAAAATGAGTATTATTGTTAATTTTTTTTTTCATTTTTTCCTTGGATAATGGGCTTTGCCAAAAATATATATCAATGAGTAGGATCTTAGCATCGTAGTAATGAAAGATTTTAAACATATCCTCACATTATTGTTACATAATAAATACTAACATGCCTACATTTGTTTATTTAACCAGAACATTTATTTAGCTTAAAAAGATTTATAAAACAAAAGCTGAAGAAACTTGGGAAAGAAGAACAAGTTTTAAAAGAAAAGCAGTTATTGAAAGAGATAAACGGGTCGGGTGGCGTGCCACAAGTGTTATGCACGTGTGCTGACCGTACACACGTTGGCATACTTTTTAACACACTTGTTTCATGTCCCGTTGCTTCTATACTTCACTCACCACTTGATGAATCATCCGCTCGTTTCTGTGCTGCTTCTGTTGTAGTAGCCTTGGAAGATTTACATAAGGTCATATTTACCATTTTACCCCCATAAATTGCTTCAATATTGTATGCAACCGTAATTTTATATATTTTTGATTAATTAGTTTATTTTAATTAATTAATTAAATATTTTTTCAGGCTGGCATTCTATACAGAGGTGTGTCACCGGAAGTTCTAATGTTTTCCCAAACAGGACATGTACAGGTGTGTTTCTGGTTCATTTACTGGCGTCAGTATTATATTTACAATACATAAGGGTGAAAAATGGGCAGGGGCAGATTGGGTAATGTGACAAAACTGTTAATTTTTGTGAGGGTCAAGGTGGGTCAAACTGAAACATTTTCGCCCGATTTTTATAAGTTAGTTTGTATATATGATAACAAGAGCTATAATAATTTCACATTTTTTTATTAAAATGATTTCCAAGGTTTTATGCATTAGAGAAAGGTTCATTGGGGAACCATAAAAAAAGAGGGGACTGGGGAACCCTTGTGGGCTGTTGAATTTTTTTTTTGTACTAGTTTATTTTTTTTTATGCTGGATTGATTTTTTTGTACTGGATCTGGATTTTTTTTTCTGTGCTTGATTATTTTTTTTGTGTACTGCATTTTTTTTGTACTGGATTTTTTTGTTGTACCAAAGATAAACGGTCGACAAGTGTTCCCTAGTTCCCTCTTTTTTTATGGTTCCCCAATGAACCTTCTTCTTATGCATTATTAATTAACATGGATAATTTCATATATCCCCCACCCCCAAAAAAAAATAAAAACTTCGTATAATATCATGTTTTTTTTTTCTTTTTCTTGAACATAAATTTGCCTTAGGTAAAAGATTGAACCTACAAAAAACATGATCATATCTACCCAACAAAAACCATAAACTAAATTTACCCATTTTCAATTAAATTACATTTATTATTTATATCTTTCCCATAAAAGTTGCCTTAGGATATCGATAGAAGAGAAATAGAAGGGTAAAATGGTCATATTGTGAATTATATCTAATGAAATGGGTATTTGTGATATTAGGTTTTTGATTGGGTAAAATTTTTATTTTGCAAAATTTATTGCGCCTTACAAGTTCACATTGGAAGACTTCTGCCTGTTGACCCTTTACCCGGTTTCATTTTTGATAATTTTTGTTATCTTACCCATTTGACTCACTAGAGAAAAGATAAACCAGATCCATTCATTCGTAACTAAATGATTGTGTGTGTATTTTGTTTTGTATTGTAGTTAGTAGATTTCAGATTTGGAAAGAAGTTATCAAGTGAGAGAACATTTACAATTTGTGGAATGGTTGACTCTTTAGCTCCAGAAATTGTTCAAGCTAAAGGCCATGGTTTTGCTGCTGACTGGTAAAACATCAATCTTTATAATTAATTAATGTGTTAAATATGATTAAAATAATTCATAATCACTACATAACAAAATATAAAAGAGTTAATAAAAAAGGTAAAAACATTAAACTTATAAATTAATTTTGTTTAAAATTACAGGTGGGCATTGGGAGTGTTGATCTACTTCATGTTACAAAGCGAAATGCCGTTTGGTTCATGGAGACAAAATGAACTTGATACCTTTGCAAAGATTGCTAAAGGACAATTTACTCTTCCAGAATCTTTTACCCCTGAAGTTGTTGATCTCATTACAAAGGTACAATTAATTCAATTTGAATTTTAACTTCTTTAGTTTGACTTTAAGTAAGGTCAACCAAATGTGTTTAAAACTTTAAAATGATGTATGTTCTTTAACATCGACAACTATCATGACCTTAAAAGTCAAACTTAAGTAACAAGATCTTGATTCTTGGTCAGAAGAAACTGCTCGTTTCTTGAATTGTTTCTTTTTTAGATTGACAATTGCTTTGACCTCAAAAGTCAAAGGTGTCTCTTTCCTCATGAATTGAACTGCAAACTGATATGGGTTCTTAAAAATTTTCAAGATTTGACAGCTACTTTCACCTTGATTTGTCTATTTTGTTTATGAATTAAATAAGATTTGGATTTTTTTTATTATGAATGTTAGTGGTTCTTTAAATTTCTTTAATTTCAAACAATTACGGTTTCTTTTTTAGCAATTTTATTCTTTTGGAACCTGTAGTTACTTGTAGTAGATGAAAACGAAAGACTTGGAAGCAAAGGCGTTGACTCTGTAAAAAGTCATAGTTGGTTTAATGGTGTCAACTGGGAAAGTGTAAAAAATGTTAGCTGCATCGTACCACAGGAGATCCTGACCCGCATTGACCAGTATCTTGAAACGCGTCCTGCTGACACGTCAGCGCCAGCTGTTTTGACAAACGATGACGTGGATGATCTGAACACGCCAGAATGGCTCGAAGACTGGTAGAAGGTTGGATCTGGAAGCTGTGGGTAGTATTTGATTCAAACTCAGAAGTCATGAATCATTTGATCATCTTCTTGATACAAGTCTTTTGCATAAACTTTTAAGCAGATATTATACAGTGTATTGATTTTATATTCTTTTTTAAACTGCTGTAAATAGGCATATATGTGTGTATGCATGAGTTTTGCCTTGGAATTATTTCTTATTTCTGAAAATATGATTTTTGAACTTTAATGTATTATATTTATTATTCTGTTTATCCTTTTGGTATTTTGTGGATAGGTTTACACCTTTAACTTCTTTTAGCTTTACCACTTGAACCCAATCCCCCATCCACTTAACGGGAGTGATTTTTTCGTTATTAATAATATCATTGAAACATATATAAAAAAAAAATGAGTCGGGGGTCTCTTCGGAGCAGCCTCTTTCTCTCTCTGAGATAAAGGTAAGGTTTGTCTCTGTCTAATCTCCCCAGACCCTACTACTATCGTGGGATTTTACTTGGTGGGTGGTGGTTGTTGTCCCTACCTTGTGTTTTGGTGGCTTTTGCCATATTTTTTTTTCCCGTTGGGTCCTTGATGTTTCAAATAGCTGCAATCCATAGACTTAACCCGATAAAAGTTCTATTAAATATACATCCCATCCTATGTGAGGCATTTCTCTCTTTTTTGTCTAGTTAAGAAAGAACTTAAATTAAAATACCATACGCTAGCATATCAGAATCTTAATCACGTGGCATTGACTTTTTCGTTCTACTCCCACACTCACACATCAAGTTTCTCGTATCGTCCTTCAATCTCGATCATACCAGTTCGTCGTTCTCAACCTAAAGTACTAACTTTTCATTAGGTTGTAGTTGAAGCATTTGAATATTCTGACCACGTCTCATGTTATGATACGTCTACGTTCACTTAAAATCCATAAAAATGTTAATTAATTTAGTCTTTGGGAGATGATTTAGACTTGGTTTTGTTAACTTATTTACTTTACACTTTGTTACGTTCTTATGTTAGGCAAAAAGCCAAGCTATTTAACATAAGAGTTAATTACACATATGAACCTTGTGGTTTGGGCACTAATTTTTAAAAACAAGTAGTCTATGGTTTATGTTCTTAACGTTTTAAGGAGTTTGGGTATTAATATTAAATTTTGTTAACTTTTCTATTAAATCTAAGAGAAATGACCAAAATACCCTTTAACTTTTTGAATAACCGGTGATAGGGTATTTTGGTCATTTTCACTGTAATTTAACGAAAAAGTTAATGGAAGTGAACCTCAATACCCAAACTTGTTATAAACTGAAACCGCAAACCCCATTTGATACTATTAATTTTTAGTACCCAAACCATAGGGACCATCTATGTAATTAACTCTTAACATAATTACTGACGGGGTTAGGCATTTGAATGAAAATGAATACCTTTTGAACGTCAGGTACGTAAAGAAGAAAAACAAGTTTTGAATAAAAATGATAAAATTACATGGACGAAAATGATTATCAACTATTTAGGTATGTCTTGGCTTCTGGCCTCATTCGGGACATAAAAACACTTAATTAGCTACAAGGTTTTTTACCTCTCAGTGTTTCTCCTCCTAAAACGGTTGGATCAAGTGACATTGGATTAAAGCGGGTAACAAATTTCGTATTTGACGCACAATGCCTAGCCCAATTGCCATAGTTTAAAAAAAAAAAAGAGTTCAAGACACATAATTAATGTTTTACTTGCATCTAATGTAAATCCATTTTCTATGATTCAAAATAGACATGTACACTAAGTGCAATATCATGTTTACTAAAAATTAAAATCCATAGTAAATGATGATAATCAGATGATGTCACGTGACCTGTAGCAACGATGATGGCACACAAAAAAACCGGTTAAACCGACCCGGTGTTGATTTGAAACGGGTTTGGAAATCGAATTATACTACCGGTTTGAAAACTGGTTTGGAACCTGTTTATAGCATCCATCGAAAAATAAAGCGGGAGATTTACATTTAGCAAGATGCAAAGATGTTGATTTTTTCTTACGACACCTATTTTTAGTTAACACTCTAGTTATGACTTCTTTCGGATAATGATAATATAATTAGAAAGATTAACGGCAATCCGATGCGTTGATCATCTCAGTTTATCCACATTTCTCCACAATTTTGGCATGATCTCCAAAACTAAAGTGACATTTCGATCTGGCCGATCATATATCCATTTTTCTATAAATTTGCAGTTGTTCCGCACATTTGTGGTAATTCGATCGAGACCTAATAACAATGGCGGGTGGAGGATTTGTGGATGCTCACGGCGGAGCACGGGCGGAGTATTACGAGTATAAGATCACTTGGTATTTCATTTTTGCTAGCATCGTTGCGGCTCTCGGTGGTTCCCTCTTCGGCTACGATCTCGGTGTCTCCGGTGAGTTTTGAAACTCGATGTCCGTGAGATCTGTATGATTGAGGCAAATTGCATTCTGATTGTCTCAAATGTGTGTGTTTCTGTGTGTTTAAGTTGATTACGTGTTGAGCATTTTGATGATTTGAGCTGCAAATAGTTTTACTTCAAATTTATGATGTTCATACTTCATATCGACGAATCTCTGATTTTCATAGACATGGTTCATAATCGAATTTTTTTTCACTCTCAGCTGAATTGACAGATCATCATGAGTTGTTCTATAATGCATGATTCATCTTCTGGATTTGAAATCGTTGCAGAATATATTAATCAGATCAGCTTGATTTATATGACTGGTTTATTTTATTGTTATTCATTGGCTTTATGCAATTACTGGTAGCTCACTGACATCTGAAATATTTTATTAGATCATAGCCATCAACACATTCAAATTGGTCATAGGATTTCAATATTTTAAAATTTAGATTTCCAAACTCCTCTGCAGATCATCATCTTTGAAAACAACAAAGATATTGTTTTGTCTGCCTCTAAAACTGAGGGAATCTTCTGTGTTTAGACAAGGGGTGTTGATTTTGGCATTTATTGAATATAAAATATAAACATATATTAGAAAAAAAACAGAATATTTAAACTTTGATGATTAAAGTATATGCTGCACTTAAGAACAATGACCAAAAACCTTCAAGATATCAAGCATACTGTTTCTTGGGATTAATATATTATTCAGTATTTATACTTTGAGGATTAAAGTATTTTTAATAGGTGTTTAGTTATACGTTTTTTACAAAAACCAGAAATTATTCAAAGAATTGGGTGAAACTCTTGTTTGTGTCTGTTTTTCATGTGTTTTTGTGCTACGGTTACTTGACTATTTTTTATTCCAAACATATCATGTTTTAAAAATGATTTATTTGTCTTTAGGTGGAGTGACATCTATGGATCATTTCTTGAAAGAATTCTTCCATGAAGTTTACAAAAGAAAACAAGAACATCTCAAAGAAACTGCTTATTGCAAATATGATAACCAACTTCTCACACTTTTCACATCATCTCTTTACTTTGCAGCCCTTATTTCTACATTTGCAGCATCACATGTAACCAGAAACAAAGGTAGAAGAACAAGTATTCTTGTTGGAGCCGTCAGCTTTTTCATTGGTGCAATTTTAAACGCGTTTGCACAAGATATTGTCATGCTCATTTTAGGTCGATGCTTTCTTGGCATTGGAATCGGATTTGGAAACCAAGTAAGCTCCAATAACATTGTTAATTTACTATAGAAATAATAATTAAAATCTTGGAATAAAATAATTAACCTTCAGGGAGTGATGCACTGGTAAGCGCATCAGTCCCTCTAGCACCAGTCTCAGGTTTGAATATACATTTTCATTCCTATTATTTTTTAAAAATTACTAAATCATAAAAATATTTCAATTATATCTTTATCTTAAAATATAATTTTATAGTTTCTAAATTTTCATTATTTGTTATTTGAAGTTATTAAATCTTCATTATTTTTTAACTCACCAAAGGCACATCCAACAAGTGTTGGTTACAGCAAGATGGATTTATTCAACTTGTGTAATACATGAGATTCTAACCTGCTTTAGAATATAATAATTTAAAATTGTCAATTTGCCACCTGTACTTACCAGGTTCTTATTATGTAAAATTTGAAGACAGTTCCACTATATCTCTCAGAAATGGCACCTGCAAAAGTGAGAGGTGCATTTAACCAACTTTTCCAACTAACAACCACTTTGGGAATATTCATCGCCAACTTTGTAAACAATGCAACAGAAAAACACCCCGAAGGATGGCGATTATCACTCGGCTTAGCAACAATTCCCGCTTTACTAATGTTTGTTGGTGGATTATTCTTATCCGAAACACCAAACAGTTTAGTTGAACAAGGAAAACTAGAAGAAGGAATAAAAGTGTTGGAAAAAATTAGAGGTACAACTAAAATTGAATCAGAGTTTCAAGATCTTATAGAAGCAAGTGAAGCTGCTAAAGCGGTTAAACATCCTTTTAGAAACTTGTTCAAGAGGAAGAATCGTCCGCAGTTAGTTGTAGGAGCTTTAGGTATACCCGCGTTTCAACAACTTACCGGGATGAATTCTGTGTTGTTTTACGCGCCTGTGATCTTTCAAAGTTTGGGGTTTGGATCAGGTGCATCACTTTGGTCTTCAACAATTACAACAGGTGCTCTTGTTTGTGGTACATTCATATCAATGGCTCTTGTTGATAAGTTGGGTAGAAGAGCTTTGTTCTTGGAAGCTGGTTTTGAAATGATTTGTTGCATGGTAATTAATTCTTAAGTAGTTTGTTTGACCTGAAAAAGTCAAATTCTAGAAGCGTATGCATCAGGCTTAGGGCTGACAGTTTCTGACACGGACCTGTTAATAGTTATTACGATATGATACAACACATTATTAAACGTCGTTGGTTTGAGTTAAACAAGTTTTGTGTCATAAATAGGTCGACATGTTTATGACACAATTAAAAACATGTCTGAACATGTTTTAGCCTCCTAACATGTTCATGGCACGATTAAACTTGTAATATTTTGATTCCTTTAAATAATTAAAAATATTTAGGTTAACAATTTTTATGGGTTTTTTTTTTTGATATGTTGCGAATTGTTGTTTAAGGATTTTAAAGGTGATAATTTTTTTTTGATTTTTTAGTTTTTATTTTTTATGTCTATTAACCGTGTTCAATAGGTCTGGTCTTGTCATGTAGTGTCGTGTTACTGGAAATGTTATATTTAATCACGTTAAACATGTCGTATTCGTGTAACATCTTTATTATCATGTCCGTGTTCGTGTTTTGGGTAACTGACTCATTTAGTTAAACATGTCATGTTATGTCTGACCCGTTTAACTCGGTTAGACCGGTTTTACCAGCCCTAATCATGTTTGTGATCTTTCAGGTAATTGTGGCTCTAACACTAGCACTCAAATTCGGGCAAGGTGTTGCACTATCAAAGGAAATAGGCATCTTCCTTGTGGTTACAATAAGCCTATTTGTCTTAGCTTTTGGGAGGTCGTGGGGCCCACTCGGGTGGCTAGTTCCAACCGAGATCTTCCCTTTGGAAACACGGTCAGCTGGTCAAAGTATGGTTGTGTGTGTTAACATGTTGTTTACGGCTCTGATCGCGCAATGTTTCTTGGTTTCATTATGTCATCTGAAATATGGCATATTCTTGGTCTTTGGTGGCTTCATTGTTATCATGACTCTATTTATCTATTTTCTGTTACCTGAAACTAAGCAGGTTCCGATCGAAGAGATACATTTGTTATGGCAAAATCATTGGTTTTGGAAAAGGTATTGTGAACCCGAAGATCAACCGCAACACGTAGGAAGAAAGTTGGAACATGTATAACGTTTTAAATAAGAAGGTTCTTGTTTCATTGTTTGTTAGAGTTTGTTTTATTTTTGCAAGTTTTTGATGAATAACATGCCAAAATGTGTTCATATGGGCATGTTTTATGAATCTTTGATGATGGTAAGTGTGAATCAGTGAAGGTAGAGGAAAATTCAAAATGGTACTCAATAGAGTGAAACACAACTAAGAAATGTGTAAATTAACCAATATTATACCAAGTCTCACATCTATCCTTGATAGAGTTTGTAAAAAAAAATGGTGTAATGGGTAAGTGAGGGTGTTGAGTAAAAAGTAGGGTGTGTAAGATGGTATAATCTAATTGTTTGAAATATAAAAAGTATTAAAAAACCATTTCAGGCACATCATCGTGTGACCCCCTTACTCCATTGTCTTTCACGCCCCTCCTCATCTGGCCAACGCGTCGCGAATCATGTCCCTGTCACCTGACCATTACAACTAGTATAATGGTAAAAAACTTGATGATGGTTTGCCCAAATGCAATATAACTTCTTGATCAAATCCATGACCATCGTGTCGTCAAATGTCTGACCCTTATCTTGAGAATTTGGTTCAGGCTGACCATTCCTAGTGGAGACACATGCTCGATTCCTGCTCGGGCTTGTTCAAAGGACATATGGGTGAAGGGTCGAACTGGGGCTTTAATCTCGATTTCGAACACGACAGGGGCAAGGGTGTATGATTTCTATCCGGTTCCCGCGTGTTAGGGAGGTACGGTTTGACGACGGTCGAAGAGTCAAAATAAATTTAACACCAAACAAGATAGGTTAACACGTGGTATACTATGTTGTTCAAAAAAATATTCTTAACCCTCACTAGAGGGGTTCAAAAAACCGGTTCTGAAACTGGAACCGTCTGTTCCCACCTGAATCGGAACCGACCCAACCAAAACCGATGGTTTCAAGGCGGTTCAGCTTCTCTGAATAAATATAACCAGAACAACCGGTACCGGAACCGGTTCCATGCTACCCGTCCAAAACCGGTTAGGAATCGCCCAAAAACCGATTGAAAACCGATCAAATACCCGAACAGAAACCACTCCCTAAAAAAATATGAGTACTTGTAACCCTCATCATCTAAACGTCCAACTCCATGACATCCTCATATATATGTGATAAATCATGGTCCCAAAGAAAGAAACCAACACCCAATCCGCCACGTATCCAACTATTTTTGGCCCCTCAACGATATCCGTTTTTAATTGACTTCCCCAAAATCACACGTCCGCTAACTACATAAACACCTTCATCATTATGTTTACACGTGTCCCCGGTTTTTGTTCCCCCTCTTTACCTTTCCTTCCCAACAAAATCTGCTCTTCTTCACTTTTGTCAGATTTTTAAAATCAAACATGAATTCAGTCTCAAGCAATCTTTGTTTCTTTTTAGTGGAGGGTAATTTCAAATGTATCAACTTTTGAAAATTTCAAAAAAATAAATAAGTCTTCAATCTTGATTCTTTATCTTTTTAACCCAAAATCTACTGATTTCATCATATTTTTGTTGAAATTCAGCTTCATAATATCTTTATTGTGAAAAAGTTTCGAAATTTGACGAATATTATTAAACCCACATTTGTTCTTACATCTGATTTGGGGATTGAGGTGGGCCAACGCTAACTGTCATTGGATAAAGATAACCAATTTCATCCGGTTCGCATCTAATTACTTTTCATAATATTATAATGATGATTTCATTTAATGTATTAAAAGAATTGTTTAATGCTTTAATCATTTCGGGAAAGTTCATGCGGATGATGCGGTTGCATTTAATTTGCTCATATGTTCATTTATAAATACAGGGTTCTTATGGCTTTTGCAGATCAAGTCTCCCTTTATTTGATTTAGAATACGTTTCTACAGAATCTTGTAAGTCGTTTTCTTCATTTTTATTGGTTTGATTTGTTGTTGAATCTTGCTACCAAATCATCCAGAAGTAGATTAGAAAGAAAGGGTTGTTCTTGTCATTTCATTAATGGGTTTTATAAATGTGTATTTGTGTAAAATTGTGGGTTTTGATTAGATCAAGATGATAGTTGTATGGATTGAATGTAAATTTTGAACCTTTTAAGCCTATAACTTCTCATAGATCTGCTTGAATTACATACCAAAAGATTTGATTTGAAGTCTATGTATATTCATACAATTCGTTTCTAGTGAGTATAACTGGTTCGGATCATTTTTAGGGGTCAAATAATCCGTTAACCCGTAGTTACTAGAAAACATATTTTGATTATATCAGTTATTTTATATGTAAACTGCATTACCAAAAGATTTGATTTTGTAAGTCACATAGATTCATATAATCAGTTTATAGCGATTGTAACAAATTCCAGTTATTTAGGGGTTAAATAATCAGTTAAAGGGTAGCTGCAAGAAAACTTATTTTGATTATTTATTTATTTTATATTTAAAATTTTCAGGACTGCTTGTAATGGGAGACTTGTATATCCATGCAATAGTAAGTAAAAAATACATCTATAACTTAAATAACTTCATATTCATGGTTTCAGATAAAAAAAAAAATACTTTCCTTTTTTATTTTTATTTTATTTTATCATTTCTCATTTAGGTGTCTTGATCAGGGTTACAATAATGGATCGGGAATCATTAGTCCATTTGTGCCACAAGCGTTGTTTGATGACATTTTTTCCCGTCTTCTGGCACTGACTTCTTACATAAGTAATCGGTTTATCCATTTTTTTGGTGAGTAATTTATAATTTTATACTCATTTTTGTTATTTGATGTTCGTATGACGTTTAAATAACCATTTATATATGTTTTATGTTGTCGTAGACGATCTTGTTTACAGAGATGTTAGTAGATTCTCAGAGGATTTTGTGGTTGTTTCTTCCTATCAAGATCCGGGATCTTCTAGTGGGAATTTTGTTTCTTGTCCTTCAAGTTTCAAGAATCTTGGTACGACTCTTGATATACCTAAAAGAGAAACTTCAAGCGTTGAAGATCGTTCAAGTGTTTATTCGAGATGTGAAATGATAGAAAAGAAGTTCTTTTATGGCGGTATCCACTTCATTCTAAAAGGGTATTTACGTCTTTCTTGTTGCCTTTATTATTAGTATCAACTAAGAAGGTGAAGATATTAACTTATTAAAAAGTAAAACAAGTTGTGTAATTGGTCAAAAATGATAACTTTTAGTAAGGGTTTTTGTTATTCCTTTTTTTTTTTTTGAATTTAGATATTGTTAATGTGTTATATAAATTGCAAAACTATATTGTTACCCTAGTGATCTTATATTCTTAATATAGCGATTTCAAAGGTTTTTATGCATTTGAATAAACTTTACATCACATTCGACCCATACTTCACAAGTTAAATATTTTAGTTTAACACACTGGAGATAAAACACAAACCAAATCTACTCATTTGTAAATAAATGAATCACATTAACACGTTTAAATAGCATGCTTCCATGAGCCCTTTCGGGGCCCACAATGTTAAAGGATCAAGATTCAAGAACCAAGAATTATGTTGACGCGCGCTTCTTTTAAGAGCGGTTAACCATGTTCTTAAACCAACATGTTTATTTTGGTGAAACTTTTGTATGATGTGCATTACATTTATAATCAGTATCACTAAATTCATGAAGTTTTACTATCTTTCTGTTGTTATTTACATCAATTACTGTTATTTAATACAAATTGATGATTTTTGCAGTTCTTCTATGAAATTGCAGGTTGGAACTTACTAGATTATTTGTTAAATCCACTTTGGTTCTTGCATTGTCTCCCTACCATATCTCTTCACAATGTGTTAACCGTGCACAAATTCAATTTAAAAGGTGTAGAAACTCGTTTTATCGTCACACGTGACTGGGAGAATACTTTAGATATTTAAATTAGGTATTTTTTAGCTAATAATTATTTTAATTTATTTTTGGATTTTTTCAGATTCCTATCTCGAGTGCAAATTACCTTTCATGGTTCTTCCAACGATATTGGATGGATGCAACGGGATCCTAACATGGATCCAGTCAAAGACGGTTCTGCAAGATTTTTAGAACATTTAAATGCAATAAGGTACCAAAAGTTATATAAATTTCCAAATAGAGTAATAAAGTTATGGTTTTTATACATCATTTTCCATTTTATTTCTTAGGAATGGAGAGCACAAACTACCCGGATCATACGTGTATTTACTAATTCCAGGTAAGAAACCCTTATCTTGTCATCTACTTATTTTAATAATTATTTGTTTTTTTATATTTTAAATTTAAATGTAAAATTTGTGTCATTATCAGGCTTATTTAGCAATCATGGCCCATTATACTTTGTTAGCACCAAGAGATTCTTTTCAAAGATGGGTTTAACTTGCCATATAGCAAAAATCCACAGTGAGGTTGTTTTTTATTCATAAATGTCAAAAAATATGATTGTTTTCAATATTATAGTTTTGTTTATTATAACACCCAAATTTGCTTAATATCAACCTAAAAATCTTGCAAACATTATGACCTTGTTTCCATTTTTACAAAGATTTCTTGTTCCAAATAATAAAGCGAAATCATTTTCTTGATTTCAACCAAAAAAATTATAAGAAAATCTATGCTTTATTATGTTTATATCATGACATTGTTTTTACTTCATTAGGATTTATTGTTTTAGTCCAAAAAAACAAGATATCATTTCTTAAATTTCCATCCTAAAGTTTAAATTGTGATCTTGTTTGTGATTTCACAAAGAACAAAGTGTTGTTAACATTTCTTAATTTTCAACCTAAACATCAAGAAAGTTTATGCTTTATGTTTTGATTATGAGTTATGACATTGTTTGTAAATTTTTTTTGTTGGTTTTGTGAACAAGGCGTCAGTGGAGTATAATTCATTGGTATTAAAACAATATATTGAAGAACTTTATTGGGGTTCGGGAAAACGTGTGATGTTACTTGGTCACAGCAAAGGCGGCGTGGATGCTGCTGCTGCTTTATCGCTTTATTGGTGTGATTTGAAAGACAAAGTGGCGGGATTGGCGCTGGTGCAGAGTCCTTATGGTGGAACCCCAATCGCGTCTGATGTTATGCGCGAAGGCCAGCTTGCTGATAAAGAAACTAGGAGGATCATGAAGCTAATTGTCTGCAAGATCATTAAGGTGAATGCCATTTATTTTTTAATTTCTACAGTCAAATCGATCACGATTCATATGTGAATTGTTCAATGATTGAACAAGAATGGAAAGCTATATTATTGTATGAATGCGCGGTTCTGAACTTCTGATTATTTGATTTCATATAACTCATTAACTCTATAAATTTGGTAAGTACTGTGTTTGACTTTTATATAAGAGAAAATTGCACAAATGGACCCTTGGTTTGACCATACTGCAAGTTTAGTCCCCAAATTTCAGAAATTGCAAACTCAGTGAGATGGTTGCAGTTTTAGTCCCTAATGTTAATGCTTGTTAGCTTTTAATGAATGTGGAGACTAGACTTGCAATATGATCAAACCATAGGGACCATTTGTGCAATTTTGTAAAAAATAATAATAACAAAATAATTTGGTCATATTTTCAAGTTTACTCCCCACATTCGTTAAAAACTAATGGGCATTAATGCTGCAACTAAGTTTGCAATCTTTTAAAACTAGGAGCCACACTTGAAATATGATCAAACCACAAGGGCCATTTATCTTACTTTCTCTTTATATAGTCAAAAGTTGGTTTATTAACTTGTTTTTATTATGTAGGGCGACATAAGGTCACTCGAGGATCTAACATACGAGAAAAGAAAGCAATTCCTAAGCCAACACAAGCTTCCAAAAGGAATCCCGTTAATCTCATTTCGTTCTGAAGCAAACGTGGGACCCGGTGTCATATCAATGATGTCCCACATCGCACACGTTGAACTTCCAAAGATTTCCTTTTTAGGCCTTGGGTCCCACGAGTCTCATGAGTCTGAGTTTGATGTGGGACCCATTGTAAAACACCAGGTGCCCGTAGTGGTGCCTGTGTCAGCTGCAATGGCGGTATCAGCTCTCCACCTACAACTTCGGTACGGTGAGAAGAGTGATGGGTTAGTCACGTGTCGGGACGCGGAGGTCCCTGGGTCGGTTGTTGTTCGACCCGACCAAAAACTTGATCATTCATGGATGGTTTATTCTTCATGGAATAAGAATCAGTTAGGGGCTGATGCTTCAGAGATGTGTGAAGCTTTGCTAACGATGTTAGTTGAGCTTGGAAAGGAGAAGAACATGGGGAATTAGTTTTAGGTTTCCTCGGATTCTGTTTATTGATTGTCATAGGTTTGTAGTAAGTTTTACTTTGTTTCTGTTCATTATTATATATATGTTGAAATGAGATATAACATAGTAAAGTTTTGACAAATCAAAGGGTTGGTTTCCTATGTATTTGTTTAATATTTTTCATTTGCTTCAAATTATGTGATTATTTAATTCTAGTATATGTGTTTTCTGATGAAGTATGCATTGTTGGTAATTTTAATGCTATCACATATTTTATTGTATTGGATTAGCTTGTTGATCGCGTAAATAATGTTAGAGACTAAAAGAGTTAGTGAAGTGGAGCTATTGCAATTCTCTTTTTGATGGTGGGTCACATGTATATGACCAGCTGGGGCATTATTCATGGTCTAAAAGATATTTTAGAAGCTTATGAAGGTCCATTTACGGGCAAGGGCTAAAAGCCTATATGAGATCCCAATAACATCATGGCATGCTCAATGTCTCTTAACCTAGCTATATTAGGCTTTTAACCATTGTTGTAGCTCACCATATGTATGCCATGACCTCTTATCAACTGTGGTGGATTTAGGAATTTTTTTCATGGGGACGGAAAAATTTTAGGGTCGTTTGAGTATCGCTAAATAATCAACCAGACAAAACTTTATATTGAAAAACATAATGGCTAGTGGTGGTTTTGGTTTAATATATTAAAATTCATAATGAACTTATATAATAGATGATAATTGTGAGTGTTAGGGTCAGAATTCTAAAGGATATTTAAGGATCCTGACTTGTGATAGTTTTTCCTAATTAATATTTTTTGTGAACACTCGTTAATATTAGCATATTATTATTATGATGAGTGTTTACTAACAATCAATTAAGGTTTGTTCACAGATCAGTTATTGTTGCATATAATCGGATGACGTGAAGGATCCTTGATTCACTATCCTGGATAGTTACCGTTTCTATGATCAAT
>WOUH02000014.1:3031501-3044083 GCA_009936405.2 Stevia rebaudiana
CCCCCCCCCCCCCCCCCCTACACACAAAACCATCACCATTCCCCCACAGCTAATGGCATAGCTTGAACAAAAGTTAAGCAGAGGCGAAAATTCAATATCCATAAATTTTTATCCTATCACTATGTTTCGGGTTGTTGTGTCGGCAGTTCGGGTCGGGACGAGACCAGTGGCGAACTCAAGAATTTTTTTTATGAGAGACTAGCTTTTTTTTTGCTCGTTTGAATATCGTTATACAATAATTTTCCTCTTCTATTTGGGCCGGTTTCGGCCGAATTAGATCGGGTCATGTTAAAAAAACATTAAGACAAAATTTCATATTCAGAAACAAAATAGACTAGTGGTAGGTTTTAATGTTTTATACCTATAATTAGAAATTAAAATTGGATTGGGGCGGATTAGGGACGATCACAAAATTTTATAGGGTCAGTCTGAATTTTAACATATATATGCATTTTTTTACAAAAATGCATTTTTGAAGTTAATTAAACAAATCCGAAACACCCTCTTATACCCAAAAAAAACTCACTTACATAATGGTATATTGGGTTATTTTAGATCACTAAGTGAACCATTTCACAACTTTATAGTTATGGTACGTGAAGTCAATTTTTATACAATTCTTTGGCTAAAAATCCGAAATACAATATATGTCGGGCTTTAACCGCTACATCCCTCGTCTTCTTTTTGTGTTGGCGGGTGGTTTTTTCTTTCCTGCTAGACGGTTCAGGTTACGTCTCGGGGACGAATTCTTCACAATCTTGAGATTCGGGTGTCTCAAGCAGGGATTCAAGCATATTTGTAAAATAACCCGCTTGAAGATTTAAGGGATCAAAAAAGGGTGGACGGTTTGGATTAGAGTTAAATTGGTTGGGGTGAAATTAGTTGGGGTAAAATGGGTAGGGGTTAAATTGGTTGGGGTTAAATTGATTTTGGTTAAATTGGTTGTTTTGGTTTGGATCCATTTGAAATTTATAAAAGATTGGAGAAGAATGAGATGATTTGGTTGAGAAAAGTTGTGAAAAATATAAAGGAGATGTGTGGTATTTATATGTGAAAAAAAAAATGAATTTTTTTTTTTATTTCAAACGGTCAAATAGAGGTGTGGGACCACCCCCAACGGCTACATCTTCTCCCCCAACGCCCGTTGAGAATTCGACGCCCCCCTCCAACGCCCAACGCCCCCTTGCCGTTTCGGTGTAGCTGGGCTTCGACGCCCCAAAAACGCCCAAATCCCACCCCACTACACCCAGCCTTACACAACGTAACACGTATTGTATCTGCACGTTTCTTATGTAACTCATTCCAAAGGTGGAGAGAGAAAGGTGGAAAAAGTATGAGAGAGAAAATAAATTATTGGAATTCTAAATAAAGTATAAGAGAGAAAGGTGAAAAAGATGGAGAGAGAAAAGTAAGAGAGAGAAACGTTTTTAAACCCAAAATACCTTTTTATATTTTTTTTAATACAAAATACACCCAAAAAACAAAAAAAGATTCTCTTTTTATCTTGATCATCTGATGACAAAATCAACGGTTGTAATAGGGTTTCTAGGGTTTCTCAACTGGACAGGGTTTTCATTTTATCCTTCCCGTATATATATATATATATATATACACACATATAGGATAGGGATCAAATGAAAACCATTAAAATTCATGAAAACCATGACAACCACTATAAACTGCGTTTTACATATATGTATCTTGTATATTGCATGTGTGTATATTGTATTATTTACATATATGTATATACATGGGGATAGTGGTTTTCTTGGTTTTCACTATACATTGGTTTTCAAAAGAACTCTCTCCTATATATATATATATTATTAGTATTTACCCGATAAATACCTGACGGGTTTGAGCCGGGCACACAACGCGTATTTTTAGTAAATTAACTGGTATATCCAATACCCGATGGGTTTGGGGCGGGTTTGGGACAAGGTTTTCTAATCGGATATGGGTTTGAGATTACCCAAACTCGTCCCAAACCTGACCCATTGTCATCCCTATAAAGGAGGATCAAATATGAACAAGATTTTGCTTAAAAATAATAGAACCAATAAAATTTTGACATGTGACATGATAGATAAAAAAGAGAATGATATAAAAAATCCAGTATATAAAAATTTCAATACAAAAACATACAATACAAAATATTTAAAAAAATATTTTTTTACTAAGGGTTTTTTTTTCACTTTAAATTTTATTAGTAAACCATTTTTTTACTAAGCAAAAATTTTATTTCTATTGATCTTTCCTAGTGAGCTATGACTCTATGAGTTGTTTTAAAAAGTAAATTTTATTATTAAGCGTGAATTTTAGTTGAATTACAAAAATGAGTTGTAAATGCTAAATTGAATACTCTACGTACTAAATAAAAATAATTCTTTTATTAAAGAAATGAATCGTAAGGCCAACTATTATTCAAATGGTCTATATTTCCATTCTCATCGCATCTTGGTATCAAAACCAGTACACGACCAAATTGTTAGCTAAATCCAGTACAAACTCTTTAACAATTAACACATGACTTCGATTCGTCCTCTGATCAATAACATCTCAAAACATCAAATCCCCAGATACCTCGCCATTTCATTCTATTCAAATCACAATCTTTCTTTAGATCATGCAACATTTGATCCCCAAAACCATGCCAATCACTACCAACCCACCCAAGATTGGGCCAAAACGATATCAACTCAGATCACAAACTGCAAAAACATACATCAACTTAACCAAATGTACGCTCATGCTATCAGAACCCATATGCTTCACTTCTACAGCGCGCCATTTTATTGGAACATCATCATCAGAGCATACACGAGATTTTGTTCCCCCTCCAAAGCACTCTATGTAACCATAGCCATGGCTCGTGCTGGGGTCCACCCGGATACCTACACGCTGCCCGTTGTTCTGCAAGCTGTGTCTCAGAAAACCGGAATTTTGATGGTTAGACAGCTTCATACGGTTGCCATGAAACATGGGTTGGAGACGAATTTGTATTGCGAAAGCGGGTTTATTAGTTTGTATGCAAAAGCCGGTGAGTTTGACAATGCGCGCAAGGTGTTTGATGAAAGTCCTGAGAGAAATCTTGGTTCTTGGAATGCTGTGATATGTGGGTTGTCTCAAGGTGGGCGCGCTCGAGAAGCGGTTGACTTGTTTTTGGAGTTGATGCGAAGTGGTTTGGAACCAGATGATGTGACCATGGTTAGTGTGACTTCAGCTTGTGGGAGTTTAGGGGATTTGGGTTTAGCTCTTCAGCTTCACAAGTGTGTATTTCAAGCTAAAAAATTAGGTAAATCAGATGTTTTGATGTCGAATTCATTAGTAGACATGTATGGAAAATGTGGTAGAATGGATCTAGCTTATCGGGTTTTCTCAAAAATGCGTGAAAGAAACATATCCTCATGGACATCTTTAATTGTCGGGTATGCAACGCATGGGCACGTCAGCAATGCATTAGAATGCTTTCGTGGCATGAGAGACGCGTCTGTTTCACCTAATGGTGTTACCTTCGTGGGAGTCTTGAGCGCGTGTGTGCATGGTGGGCTCGTGCAAGAAGGAAAACATTACTTCAATATGATGAAGGATGAGTACAACATCGAGCCGTGGTTGCAACATTATGGGTGTATGGTGGATTTGTTAGGTCGATGTGGGTTACTTGATGAAGCGAGAGAGATGGTGGAAGAGATGCCGATGGAAGCTAATGTGGTGATTTGGGGGTGTTTGATGGGTGCTTGTGAGAAGTATGGGAATGTGAAGATGGGAGAATGGGTTGCTAATCATTTGCAACAAATGGAACCTTGGAATGATGGTGTTTATGTTGTTATGTCAAATATTTATGCTACCAATGGGTTGTGGGAAGATGTTGGAAGGATGAGAAAGATTATGAAGGAGAGGAAACTTGAAAAGATTCCTGGTTATAGTTTGGGAGTAGGGGTGTGAAATTATCGCGAAACAAATCTAACTTGAAGTTCACAAATTTGGGTCAGTTTCGAGTTGAACATGCTAACACTTTTAGCTAAAAAGACTCTGCGCGGTATGACCTAGTGGGTTAGTGGGTTGACACATTTGTTTCTATAAATTTAAAAGCAAAAATATTATGATCTAACGATCGGATTTTTTAAGTGAATTTAATTATTAGAAGAGAAAGGAATATAAGGTCTCATAATTGTAAAACAATATTATATAAACAATTGTATTTTTAGTTGTAGGTTTGTAATGTGTAAATAAATTATGATAAATGGATTGTGTTCATATCAACAATAAGGTTCATGTGTCTTTTTGAATATGTTTTAACACTATGTTACAACCCAAGTGACGTAAGAAATAAATGTACCTCAACAAAGAGGGTTTCAGGAAACATGACATATGTGATATGTACACCATCATAATCAATTCTTTTCTAAACATACATCAACAAACGATATATGATCCAAAAGAAAATATTAAGTTCAAAAGCACGATTCTAGTGGAGATCAATAGTACATACAACAAAAAAAAAACGTTGTACATTGTTGGTCAGGCAGAACAAAGGTTGAAAATTGGCGATTGCTTCACACAGTCTCTAGTGTCTCGTTATCTGCAACCACATTTGAAACTACACCGACTTCAGCTGGTCGTATTATTTGTTCATGTAGCATGTATCCTGGCTGCAAATCATAAAAAATAGTTCTACTATTTACTTCGGTTCATGAAACAAACAAATCTGGCAGTCGACATGTTTTGGTCCAAAAGATTCTACCCAAAAATAGTCAAACATTTATACAATTACACGACTAGTCAAACATAGAAATTTCTAGAAACGGGTAAATGTACAAGTCAGCATACCTTCATCACAACAGCAACAGTATTCGGTAGTTTAGATTGATCTGGTACTTGAAATACTGCATTCTGTCTATTTGGATCAAACTTTTCATTCATAGGATCATATCTTTCCACTCCAAACTTCTTCAATACCTGATAACCTCAAATAAAAAACATAAAATAAAAAATTCACTTTTTTTCATAATACAATAGATTAAATGATCACCCCACATTTCTCTTTCCTCTGTTTTTATCCATACACAGGTTACAAACTTGCAGCAAAATTGATAAAAAGAATTAGGGGTGTTAAACAGCCGATTAATGTGATTATTTTCTTCAATTTTTAACTAAATAATGCTCTATATTACCTAAAAAGAATAAATTACCTCTGCTAACTGTTTTTCTGTCATTTCAACACCTTCCAATAATGTTTTTAAAAGTGTAACAGCTCCCGTAGGATCTTCAGTCGTGTCAATTTTTATAAATCTATCTTTCACAGCCGATGAAGCCCTATCAAGATTATCTGCAACATCCAGCAGGCACTTTGCAAATGACTGCAACGTGCGTCAAAAATATTTAAAAAAAACAAAAAAACACAAGCCAAAATGTTTGAGAAAAACATACAAGATCAAAACACACCTGTATGGCAAACTTCTTTGAGTTTTCTGCTTCGCGTTTTATTCTCTCAATAACATTATTATTTTCAGCATAAGTCCTCATGGCTTTATCTTGCATAATCACCATTTCTTTTTGCTTTTTGTTTAAAAGTTCATCCTTTTTTGCCAGAAGCTTTATTAAACCGTCCCTAGATAAGTCCTTTACAGATTCGGAATCTGAATCGGAATCCGAAAATTTTGTTCTTTTAGTACCTTTTCTCCTTCTTCTGATAGATTGGGATTCATTGGTGGGACCCGAATTCACCTTATTATCCGGAAGTTTCGTTTCAGAAGCATTATTAGTCCCCGAGCTATTACCAGGCTTGTTCACGGATTTGACTGTTTCATTTTTATTATTTTGAGAAGATGCAGATGAAAACAATCTAAACTGTTGAATAGAAGAACTAATTAAAGAATTAGGGACTACATACGCGCGATTTGTTACCCCCTGCAACAAGAAGAGTTGTAAACCAGGGTTTGAGTTTGATGAAGTCTAAACTTTCCAAATTCCAACACAGGTTTGAGCCCAATATTATCTAAATGAGCATAAAAGTAACATAAAGTATTGGATAAACTTCGCAGCCATTTATCAAATTTTTAATTTTTATGCAATAAAAGGTTGTTTCCAATTTTCCATCCTCATCAGACTATTCAAAAGTTGATCAAGATTTCAATCAGACGTTTTGCAACTAATGGCGCCTTTGGTTCATTGAAATTCGATGGAATTGGTGTTTGATTCAGTTCATAACATGTTTGGTAAGCAGATTTCGTTGAAATTGGGATCTGAATTCGAATGATAACATGTTTAGTCAATTGAATGGAAATTGGAATGAATACCCTCAAATAAACATTCCTTCTAAGTCGTGGAGCAATTAAACCAAAGAAATAAACACTTTTGCTAAAAAAAAGTTCATAAACAGTCTTAAAATAATAGCGTTCGATAAGAATTGACAGACAGGATTCAATCACACAAACACAGAGTTAACATCAACGGATACCTGTCTCGTGTTAAGGAGCGATCGATCTAAACCATAGCCGGAATGCAGCTTAGAAGAATCATTGTAGCACCTCATGATATCATTAATCAGCAGGGACCTCCTTATATTTGAATTTATTTGCTTCTTCCTCCATAACTCGGAAACGAATACACAAACTCCTACCAATTCAACAAAAACAAACGCATTTAAGAATCACTTGCCAAGATTTAGAAAACAGCAATCCAACTATGTATTCCAAAAACTCTGTAATGGAGAACTGTAAATACTCATCGATTCGAAGATAGGGCTTCCGTGTTCACGTAGAAATTTCTAGGGTTTATGGAAAAAACACGGTATGCCAATATCAGTTTTGGAAGGGTAGTTGCATAACCTGATGTCGTATGTCTTTGGTTATTTGTTTAGAACATTCAGATCCGGTTCTCTAAAAATGTGTGAGTAGATTCTCTATATTATTAGGATTGGTTAAGAGTGGTTGTAAGTGGTGAAGAAATGGAGAAATTGATAAATCTGATAGAGAATAAAAGAGAGAAAGTGTAATGATAAATGTATAGAAAATATTATTAAATTAAATAGGAGAAAGAAATATAAGAGCATTCACATCCCGTTCTCTAAAAATGTGTGAGTAGATTGTCTATATTATTGAGATTAGTTAAGAGTGGTTATGAGTGAAGAAGAGATGGAGAAATTGATAAATCTGTGTATATAGAGAATAGGAGAGAGAAAGTGTAATGATAAACGTAAATAAAATATTATTAAATTAAATAGGAGAAAGAAATATAATAATAAAGGTATAAAAAAAATATTATTTAATTGGATATAAGATAGAAAAGATAATAATAAAAGTATAAATGTATTATTTAATTGAATAGAAAAGAGAAAATATAATGATTTTTAATGAATTATAGGGATGGAGATGGAGAATGGGATATGAATGCTCAACCAGTATATAAACCCGTTATTACACTTGTTTGTAATAAAATTATAATTATTTTACCTTGTATGAGTAAAGTAGATCATACTTATATATTTTTTGTTTTATTATATGATTCTAATAATTATACTTAGCAATATAAGTATAGTAAGACTAACTTTTTCTTCTTACATGTGAAATTATTGATGTGTTTTATTTTTTTAGAAAAAACTTAAAACATTTTCCACATTTTAATTTATTGCCAACCGAGTAAAAGCAAAATTAAAAAGAATAGATTAAACTATAATTATTGAAGAACTTAAATTTATTCTTGAAGTAATTAAAAACTAAAAAGAAATGCTTAAATTATAGAAAATAAACATTAATGAAAAATAATATAACAATGAATATAATACGTCTTTTTTATCTTCATAAAATCAATGTTTTTATTAAAACCTAAAATATTATTTGAACTTTAAAATATTTTAATACTGAAACTGTTAACGTTGAAACGTTAGGAACGAAAACTGTTAAACATGAAAATTTTGGGACAAATTTTGTTAAGTCTTGAAACATTAGGGTCAAAATTTGTTAAGACTTGAAATGTCAGGGATAAAAAATGTCAAATATATAAATTAGATAATATTAGATATAAGATAAATATTGTTTTAAATATACATAAGTTAAATACCTAATTAAATAATAATAAATTTAATTGATTTATTTAAAATTATTTGAAATTTTAAGATAAAATAAAAATATATATAAATTTAAAAATTGAGGTAATAACATGTGTCATTAATGTTACTCTTTTATTAGAGTTAGATAGTTTGTATAGAAAGCCCGGATGATTTTTCTGTAAAAAACTGTTGGAGATTAACAACCAGAAAACTCACAAAACCTTAAAATCATTATTAATCATTTTTATTTTCACTTTTTGTTTTTATATATTTTTTTATTACTCTAGTCCTCATTTAAGTCATCCTCCCGGTGAATTTCACCTTGGTCTGGATAGAGGGTTTCGTCAAAGTCTTGGATAGAGGGTTTCGTCAAAGTCATAGCTTTAAAAAGGACCTAAAGTGGGTATATAAACAATTTATAAAAGATGTAAACTTGTAGGTTTAAGTCTCATGATAAATAAAATTCACGGATTTGTGAAATAAATGAAGTTTGTTTAGGTACTAAGGAACTTAAAAAGAGTGATGACATTACTTATGGTATTTGAGGTTTGTTGTGAAGTTATAAAATCTTATTGGCTAGAATGATAATAATTGAGAGTGTGAGTTAAAAAAAATTTAAAGATACATCGTTATAGCTACACCCTCATAAAATCTCGGTGGGTGTTACACTTTAACAAAATGCATAGTTGCATAAAGATTCATTAATCTACTAAAACCAATGAATTTTTAAATTTTCTTTAATATTTAGTTATAAGTTTATACATGTAATAACAAAAAAATATGAACTTTACGTAGTTATGCAACTCACTAAGTTCAATACATCTTCTAATTTTTTTTAAACAACCAACAAGGATATATGTCACTAACCAGCCAGGGGCTAGCAAATCATATAAACATCTGTTAAAATGAGAAATTACACCAATTAGGACATCTAAGACTTTCGTTTTTTCCTCTATGTTCAACCCATAAAAAAGAAAGATAGAGATTTAATCTCTCCAAGCACGTCGAATAAAGTTTGATTCAATGATTTGAAAGTTTTTTCATTTCTTCCTTTCCAAATGCACCAGGGTAATCATTACATTTGGATCCAACACACAATCTGTTAAAAAATGGCATCAGTTTCAAAAATTTTTTTTTGTAAAAAACCACCTTTCCTTTATCAATAAAATTTGCTAATATTTAAAATCACTCATATTTTATTATATACTTCTTAAAATGTGACGCCCGTGGCATTTTGCTACCGACAAAACGCACCCCATACTTTAATTTATTTACTAGTTTGCCCCTTAACTTCTATTCTTTTTTATGTCCATCTAAATAACTCCCTTCAACTTTGTTTATTAAAACTAACCCTCAACTTTCTAAAATATACTTTAACTCTTTCAGGTTAATGATGTTTAGAGTTTAACCCTTATGGTATTTATAATATGTTTTTCTGCAATAAATTTTGTTCGTTATTTTAGTTAGACGTCGTAACGTGCGGTTTTGCAGCAGTTTCAAATGTTTACAATGTTAATAGTTATAAGTACAATCAACGGTTTAGGGATAACGTACATGTTTATGACAATAATGTATAAAACGTTTTTGTACTTAAATACATTAATGTCACCACCACACATAAAACGAAGTCTACGTCTCTGCCGGAACGTGCGGTTGTTACGTCGCTTTTTACTGTGGAATTTACGTTTTTGCTTTTTGTTTTTTATTCTAATACTATTTTTTTACAGCGTCCGCTTTTTCGTTTAAATTGCATAAAAAATCATTTCGCTAACCTGTTGTGGAGCGCAATCAATGTTTTGATCATCGGAACCGATTACGTTTATTTTATGTATTTTATACATTAATGTCACCAACGTTACAATGAATAATACGGTTTTTATCTACGTTTCAATCTATATAATGGAGCTGAGGTGTTCTGTTTTTTCTCAAGAACTCACTCCAGCATCTGAAAACTCTAAATGGAAAGTCTTCGGGCGCCAAGCCACAACACACATGTTACATTGCTAGTTTCTTGTATTAAATATTGTTACGAAAATTAGTATCTACTATCAAATATGAGAGATAAGGTTGTCTTCTCTGGAACACTAGGGGGGGCTATTGGGCTGTTGCATCAGCATATGGCCCATATTTAAAAAGGCCTAAGTCTAAAAATCAGGTGCCTTATGATATGGACTGTAGCTTACAATATAATCCGTAAAACAAATTAACATTTCACGTTAAATTTTGGGTTTGGTCCTAAGAAGAAAGTCAAATAAATTTATATGGCCCAATCATATGTAAACTACAAATCAACGATCTTCAATTTTGTTAGGCGGTGCATGTGCCGTTTGCGACAAAAAATTACCTATTACAGCTATAACATAAATTAATTCAAGAACGACAAGTTAACTTTCGAATTTATGATCGCAATCAACTTCTTTTTATGAGGTGGGGCTCTATTGTTTGTTTTCAGTCCTCTAACCAAATTGGTTGGACTTTGTTAACCGGTATGTTTTATATAATTATATTTAATCTAATTGGTTTTTTTTATTTTTGCCTATAGGAGAAAGTCACGATTTATTTAGGTATGTAAAAAACCCCGTTTTACTATAATAATATTGTTTATTTATTTATTTCTATATTAATTATCGTCAATGTATGAAAAAAACTATATAAGGGCCGATGTTTAGTACTCGTACTGAATACCCGAAATCTCGAAATCCGCCCTTCCAAACATCATGAAGATCGAGTATGTGACGGGGATGATATTGACAGAGTTTTAAACTAGTGTAGTAAAAAAAAATGAAGATGTTGGAAACCGAGAATAAATTCTGAATTCTTGAGATTATTCACAGACATCTCACGTCTCCAAATCCCATCTTCAATTTTAGCAAAATTTAGTAGGACTTTACTGGGTATGTTGTTTGTATCAAACTCATGTCATCATTTAATATTATTTGCGAGTGGTTAATTAGTTATGGTTATCTTTTAGTAGATTAGTTTTTTCTAGAAACAATGCATCAAATGATTCTTTGAATTCTCAATTCGATTTTAAAGATGAATATCGACCGCCTGCCATGAACGGGCAGATGGATGAAACCCGCCGTCGGTCGTCAAGCAAAGCAAAGAGCTTGGTTGTAGTTCTTTCCGAATAAAAGGCGACGAAAGATCTTGAACGAGAGAAAAATATGGAATACCGTAAAGAACGGGAAGAAACAAAAAAGAAAAGAGAAGAGACAACTCTTCGAGTCATGGAGCGTCAAGAGCAACTTAAATTATGAAACAAAGGAAAGTCGATTCGTCGACGTTTACCACATCGCACAGAGTTATTTGCGAACCGTATTTGATTGATATCTTTCAAGAGAAACGAGAAATTGTATCACGATGCGGGTGGCCGCGTGATTTTTAGTCGTATTTTCAGAAGTGTGTACTTTATAATTAATTATCATGTCATCTTTTTCTTAGTTTTAAATAAATATTATCTAATTTTTATGTTTTATTTTAATGAATTACGTGTTTTTAGTTATTTTTGTAAGTTGAGGGTTTAAGATGATATTATTGCAAAGTTTAGGGTTGTAGTGCAGCATAACCCACCCTTATAGAATTTCTAAATTGATTTGACAACTCAATGTCGTGAATAGTTGACTGATTGGGGATTTACTACTTTTATTGGAATAAAGGCGTACGTTATATCATCTTCAAATCGTTGAAAGATTTCCTGTTTTCTTTACCTTATTCTTAAAAAAAATAATATTTTAACTTGATAAATCAATAAATTATGTCTTCGGATCAACTTTTCATCAATATTTAGTTTTATAAACGGACAGGGGCACACACACTCACGAACTAAAGGGACAGTCGTACGATGATTTTGTTTTTGGTATATAAATCTAAAAAATCCTGCCAATCCATTTTAATCTATAAAGTGTTAATGACAACTAATAATATATACCTAATTTATTAAGTTCAATATTAATATTAAATTTAATAAACTAAGCAAACTCATTGTTAGCTTATAAGTGTATTATTAAATTTTAATAAGTTAACTCCCTACTAACTCATTATCCCTTCATTATAAAATGTAGTTTGATTATAATAACGTGACCCGAGCCAAATCGGTTAGAAAAAAAGAGAAAAAAATAATTATAATATAGCAATATTCAAATGATCTTAAAAGCTTGTATCCCTCATGAAACCTTTTTTGGGTCCGTCACTATATTACGGATTTACGGACCTATTTACAGGACATGATAAGACACGAAGTTAACAAGTTTTGTATTTGACGCAACATGTTCTGGGTCTTGAATCGGTCGACACGTTAAGACACGATAAAATTTGTGTCTTAACAAGTTTAATGTGTGTTAACTTGTTAAGACCTATTTAATTTATTTAAAACTTTAAAAATATATATATCTCTAATCTCTTATTTCACATGGCCACTACCAATCTCCATTCAGAACCCTAATTGAATATTTCAAATTTTGTTGAGCCGTCGCCATCTCTATTCCCTTCTCTAGAGTCCAGATGACCAGACTAACTGACTCGGTCATTAC
>WOUH02000014.1:3044183-3054861 GCA_009936405.2 Stevia rebaudiana
ATTATTAGTAACCATTGAGCTATTGAACAATCATGAGGTCACGCCGGTGTTTCCGCCACCGGCAGGGTGTGACAATCTGAGACTTTGTGTGGGGGGTTTACAAAGATTTTTTTAAGATTTTTGGACATTTTTTATAACTTTTGTTTCCGTTAAATATGTAGTTTTTATTATGTATATTAACAGGTCTTATAGTTACTAACTTTTTGGAAAATTGACATGATTAGATATTGTGTCTGCAATTATTGCTTATCGTGTCACGCGTGACTTGTTTTGCCCACCCTAGTTTTGAATCCTCTTAGACGTTCGACAACGCAAGCACACATCAGGCGCCCGTAGCTCACATAGCATTGCACGTGGAATGAACTCAACCAAAATTCATTTGAGCTACTTTATGTTTTTTTAAAATCATTAATGCAGTTTTTAGAATAAACTTTTCGTTTAAAATAACTCTACCCACTAATACAAAAGTAAATACTTTGTAAATAATTATTTTTTAAGTTAAAAACGATGACACAGAAATTCGATAAGATACAGATTTCACGTCACACAGAATATTTTTGACTTATTATGTAGCAGATACATTGCATTTTATTTTTCAAAAACATATATTTATTCTGCACTCTTCACCTCACCGCGGGAACTTTCACACCCATAGTTTCCGGCAAGTGTCATTTCACCGGCGACGGTTATCTTACCTATCTTCAAATTCATACACAGTAACGATGGACGGTGAAGTTGAAGTCGTGCTTCCGTTTTCGGTCAACCGATTGATCGAAGAGATATGTGTTCAGAAGTTTCTACCGTTGCCGGACGTCGCCGCTAGGAAGTCTCTTTCGAAGATCAGCGAAGAGTCTGCCATCGACGTTTTGAGAAGGATCAGTTTGACGAAGAAAAAGATTTACAATTTGAATGGATACATTGATTTTATGGTGAAAACGTACGGATCGGTGGCTTCTGATTCTTCTTACGGTGAAGCGGAGAGCATTCGTCTATCGTCGTGTTATTCGTCTTCGCCTTGTTCAACAGTCTGTTCGAGTCCTCGAAGTAAATTTCTACACACTCTCTTAGGAAAATTAATAAAAATTTGCATTTTATGAGTTTTTAATGTGTATTAGGGGTTTTTGATATACCTGTTTTGAGAAAATTTGGTGATTAGTTTGCATTATGAAAAAGGATGAACAAATAAGAATCGTTTTGGTATGATGGTAATTAAAAGGAAAAAGCATTCAGAATTCCACATTTGAATTTTGATTATTTATGTCTCCATACCTAAATTGTGGAGAATTCTTGTATTTTGGAGAAATCTTTATAGCTGAGAGTTTTGTTGTGATTCTCTAAACAAAAAGAGTTCTTCTATTATGATTTATTTTTGTGAGAGTGTATAAGTGAGATAAAAATTAAATAAAAAAGAAATGGTGTTCGTGTGTAGTGTGTACCATTGATAGAGATGAAAAACGAGATATAGTAGGTTATAGAAAATTGAAAGTAATGTGATACTTGATTAAACTATAGAAATGTAGATATATGTATATATATATATATATTCTTTTTGATGTCCTCCCTTACCTGTCTTATAAGTTTATCATTTTGCTTTTCAGAAACAGAAAATTCATCATACGATTCTCCAGTTTTGAAGGAGTTTCTAGAATCACCTTCCTATTGTAAGAGTGTTAGTCCTGTTAGTACCCGATATTATGCTCCTACAAACAGCATCAATTCAAACTTATCTTGTTCTAGTTTGAAAGATACACTTCCTGCTTATACTCCAACTGTCAGCCGCAATGTTTCACCGCATGTAAATGGGTTTATTACACCACCTATTTCCAGTTCAAAGGTCACAGACAGTAACCAAATGCTTCAGAACTTATCTGGTTGCGGGTCAAATGCCAACCAGTGTGGTTCACCGGTTCAGAGGAGACTATTTACACCATCTGGTTCTCCAACTGCCAACTATAAAATAAGTCAGCAGCCACTGATTCTTGCTGAGCTGGAATTTAGGAAGTTATTTATGGTATATAGTTACATTGGAAGGTTAGTTTCTATTGCTACTGATGGAGTCATTTTGTGCTATTAGATACGAACTTTTTGTTTGTTTACTTGATCCAAATTTTTATGCAGAAACAAGCTGGAAGATATTGTCTCTGATGAAGATGCAATCGCGATAAAATCTATGAAATCGTTGCAAATGTATGATTTTGAGGATTGGATGTGGAGCAATTTTGGCAGCCGTTACTGCCAAACGTCTGATAGAGCGAAGGTACACGATCCTTCTTCCGGTTGTCCTTCGTTCACAGATATGTATAGTTACAGATTATAATTTGATGGCATTAATATATTATCATATATTTCACATTGAAGTATCTGGCAAATTAAAAGTTCTATTTTCTTTTCTAAATTTGGCCAATTAGGATATGTGTGTGTGTATTCTTTTATTTATATATTTATTTGCAGTATCTTGACTGGGATTCTGGAAAGACGTACCAGTATACTTGTTATGTATATGCTAACGGAGGTTACCAGTTTAAGGTTTGTGTTTTCTCTTCTCACTATTAGTAGTCATGACTGGTTACCAATGATTCATAATTCATGTTTTGCATCTCCTGAATTGTGTTGTGCTTATGTATATAGAAACACATAATTTATTCAAAGTTTTCTGCTCTTTATTTTGACACACTTGCAATATTCTATCATGATGGTGAAAACTTTTTGCTTTCGGACAACTATCATCCCAGCTTACATTACTTCAATTTTTGTTCAATATCTTATTATTGTTTTATGTATTATTATTTCCTTACAATATTCTAGGGTCCGTATCTTGATAGAAAAAAAACTCACCTACAAAGATCACTAGGAGACGAAAATGTGTTGACTGTCAAGTTTGCTGATGCAGAAGACATCATGACTTTCAGTAATTATGAAATCATTGCTGAAGCAGGCATTCGTGTTGGGTTAGGACGTTATCGCTTTTTTGGTAATTTTAAAAAATGCATCTTTATCTAGTTCAAAATGTGCTGTTGATATCTTATTTTATTTTTTAATTTTTTTTTATTAATTTTAACATAACCAAGAAATTTACTCATGTTGTTTCTCAGTATTCAAAGATGGAGGCAAAGAAGGGAAAATGATTGGAAAAGATGGCAAGAAACAAGGGTCATCTGTGAAATGTTATTTCGTTAAAAAAGAATCTATCGCGCCTTGGGATGATAAAGATACTTTCCTAAAAAATTACAAAACTACCCATGATGTACGATGTCTCTTCATGCATGTGCATATGGTGCCTACTATGGCCAAGTACAATGCAAGGTTAGTATATTATGTATTCACAAAAAGTACTTCCCATCGATTTGATGTGGCAAAATGGGCGGGTTGGGTAATGGATCCAAACCAAAATCAGGTTGAAACAGTTCATTGTACATCCGGGGTTGGTTAACCACGAAACCCATTTTTTCTATTTTTTGTAAATAGTTAACGCGTTAACATTAAGTTCATAAACAAAAATTACAATAACAATTAAAAATTTTGAATTGAATGATTTAAGAGGTATGCATTGAGGCATTGCTATAAAATTTGGGCGACTTTCAACGCATTCGAGTCATTGGCCCATTTAAGATAAACATAATGCAATATAACCGATTAATAATAAGTAAACGGGTCAAAATTGCCACATGTATTAAGTAAATGCATACTGAGGCACTTGTAATAATTTAATGTTTAATGTAGGCTTTCTCTAATTCTATCAACAACAATAAAGCTCCAAGTTGATCTTTCTTCAGTGTCGGTAGAAGAAATTGATGACATTCCTTGCATTGTATAATTTGCTGACTTTTCTTATAATTAGTCAAATATCTTTACACCCTTTGACCTGTCTTCTAAAAGTCGAAGTTTATGATGATTGCAGGATGAAAACGGTTGTATCGTCTATGATGAAGATGGTGAACCAATGATACAAACAGACGGAACCGGATTCATTTCTGAAGATCTTGCTGTCTTGATCCCAAACGACTTTCAAGATGCAAAGTTTTTGAAAAATAAAGATTACGAGGTAAAAAAATCATTTCTCCCTTTGCAATACGTGTACTTAAATAACTCTATTAGTGAATAATAAGATCTTAATAAATTTGTTTCTGTTGGCAGAATTTTGACCTTAGGCAAACTGAGATTAGATCAGCCAATCTTGGAGGAAGACAGGTGTCAGTTAGAGAACCCGTAAGTAGTATTGATTTTTCATGGTCTATTTGACTATGTTGGTGGTTATACCGACGAATTTGAGAAAAACTGATAAATTTTTAATATTTTTTTAATTTACCAGCCTTTGTTGATCCAATGTCGTCTGTTTCATGAGGGTTTGGCTGTAAAAGGAACTCTTCTTGTTAATAAGAAGGTACTATTATAGTATTATGAACTATTTATAGATGTGTTATTAAAGGTTAACTGTTTTTAGTAGGTAAACAGATTTTAGAGATCTAACATTGAAATCATATATTAACATATATCTTTCTAAATGATTCTGTTAGCTTAATCCAAGAACCATTCAAGTCAGACCATCAATGATCAAGGTTAGGAAAGATCCAAGATTGATAAATGCAGAATCATTTAATTCTCTTGAAATAGTTTATGCAAGGTATATTATATTGCATAGATTTTTCCCTTCTCATCTCATGCCAGATTATAAATTTTAGAGTTAGTTACACAGGTGGTCCTTTTAGTTTGCGAAAAGTAACATTTTTGGTTGGCTAACTTCCGTTAAATTTTCTAGTTAAATTAGAATGAAATGACCAGAATATCATTTGAAGTTTTGAATAGTCAACGTCAAAGGGCATTTTGGTCATTTTACCCTAGTTTAACAAAAATGTTGATGGTGGTTAGCCTTAATACCCAAACTGTTTACAAAACTGAAAGCATTATACCCAAACATGTAGTTTTCGCAAACCACAGTGACCATCTATGTAATTAACTATAAAATTTATTTATTACATTTACTCGAATTGTTTTTCAGTCATAAACCGAAGCCGACTAAACTCTCAAAGTATTTAATAGCACTTCTAAACATAGGAGGTGTCCCACAAGAATACTTTCTGGATTTATTAACAAACACTTTAAAAGATATTCAAAGAGTATGCTTTGAACCACGTGCAGCATTTAGAAGTATATAACAATTCCAACTATAATATTTACTGTATTATTTTTTTAAAAAATATTTTAAGTATTTACAATGATTCTTTTGCAGTCGCCAACATTAATCAACATAGAGATGATTCTGGAAATTGTATGGAAATGTTCGGGGCCAAAATTCCTATAACTGAACCATACTTTCAATATCGTCTTTCTCAACTCGCAACAGATGAGAGAAAAGCGCTCGGTGAAGGAAAAATCCCGCTTACTGAAACCTTTTATTTAAAAGGAACAACTGATCCTACAGGAACCTTGAATAGTGATGAAGTTTGCATTATTCTGTAAATATTCATTCACTTTTTGTTTAATTTTTATTATTTTTTAGTAAATTTGAATAAGAGCTAAATACACAGATGGTCTCTGTGGTTTGTAAAAAATTTTGGACAACAAGGTTAACTTCCGTTAACTCTTATGTTAAAGTGGTGTTAAATGACCAAAATACCCCTTGTGACTAAAGTCAACGGGTATTTTGATCTTTATACCCTAATTTAACATAAAAGTTATACGAAATTGGCTTTAATACACAAACCTGTTACAAAGGGGGTATTTTGGTCATTTCACCCCAATTTAACGGAAAAGTTAACCTTATTACACAAACTTGTTACAAAAATGAAAGCACAAACCCCAAACTTGCTGTCTTTTTTTTGCTTGGTATCTGAACCTGTTACGTTACCCAAATGATAGGGACCATCTATGCAATAAACTCTATAAATAACTCCGTTAACTGCTACATACATTATATAAATACTAAAAGATTCTTTGTTTAATATCTTTTTGAAATGCTAGATTCACAATTCTATTTTAATTTAAAAATGCAGTGAGAATGGTCAGATATCAGGCAAGGTTCTAGTGTACAGAAACCCTGGCCTTCATTTTGGAGATATACATGTTTTAAATGCTCGATATGTTACGGAATTAGAAGATTATATTGGAAATTGTAAATATGCAATATTCTTTTCCACAAAAGGAAAAAGATCAGTTGCAAATGAAATTGCTGGTGGTGATTTTGATGGGGATATGTATTGGGTCTCAAGAAATCCTCAAGTTAATATTTTATTTATTTTTTAAGTTTCCTTTCTTTCTAGTCTTATAAAATATGATTAGTGGTTATAAATTGTTGCTAATTTGGTGTTTAACCTTCTTGTTGCCAGCTGTTAAGTCACTTTAAGCCGTGTGAGCCGTGGAAGCGTATTTACTCAACACCGAAAGCTCGTAGTCTGAAACCGAGTGATTTATCGTCTGAAGAATTGGAAAAGGAGTTGTTTAGATTACTTTTTTCAACAAAATCAAACGGGTTCGTTCATTCTTTGATTGTATTCTTTTTATAGAAAGTGTTTGGCATGCTCGTATTTGATGCAATATTTTAAGTGAATTACATAAATGGTTGTTTGCGAAAAATAATAGGTTTGGATACTAAAGGTTAAAGTAAAATGTTTGGGTTTTATGCTTTCAAATGTTTAACAAGTTTGGGTATAAAGGCTAACTTTCGTTAACTTTTCCGTTAAATTAGGGTAAAATGACCAAAATACCCTTCGACTTTTTGATCAGTCAAAAGGTGAAAAATCAAGGGTATTTCGGTTAATTCAGTCTAATTTAACAGAAGTTAGCCTTTATAATCAATGTTGTACCAATGCAGTAATGCAGCTGCAACTGCAGCTGACAGCTGGATGGTATTTATGGATCGATACATGACATTACAAGATGGTGACGGTGATGATGATGTGAAGGATGCTATCAAGAATAAGATGTTGCATTTAACCGACTTATACTATGATGCTTTAGACGCGTCTAAAAGTGGCAAAAAGGTCATTTCTGTCATTTTACCTATATTTCACTCAATTCGCCTTTTGTGTCGAGCATCTTGATTTTTCAAAGAATGAACGATTCCTGGTTTATCTAAACAGGTTGTAATTCCTGATAAATTGAAAGCAACACAATATCCTCATTATATGTGTCGAAAACCAGAATATCACTCAACTTCTGTTATTGGAAAACTTTATGATGAATTTCAAAATTGCAAAAATGAGAAGTTACCGGTACAAGGTGAGCCTGCTTGATTATCGCATTGATTTATTTTTTCATTAATTGTTTATTTATAGTTTTATACAATTTTTTGGATGATTTTGTGCAGAAATTTGGAAATTACCACATTTCAACATTAGCGTACCTGATTCGTGCTTGAACACGTGGAATGAGAGATATAAAACCTATAGACACGATATGTCGAACGCGTTGATATGCAACGATGAATCAAAAAACGATGCTGCAAATAGTGTTATCGCAAAATATAAGCAGGTATTTCTATCTAGCTATTTATATAAAATTTGGAATTTTTTTTATATATGTTGATCATGTGTTTGAACACTCATCTATTTAAATATACCTGCAAATAATGTTTAAAGAAAAAAAAAAAAAGAAAGCCTATGAAAAACTATAAATTTTTATCCAGATATTATACGAGGCTTCGGATTTCAAAGACAGCAAGCGAAACATTGATGATTTGTACAATGAAGCTCTCGCAATTTACCATGTTAGTTATGATTACGCGATGAGTCTAAAAGATGTTGCAAAATGTGGGTTTGCATGGAAAGTTGCAGGTTCAGCCCTTTGTGCGTATTATAGGAAGATTCACTGCATTAAGACGGGAGAACGCGAATTTACGTTTGTATCCTCATCATTTGATGGTGTATTTTGAGAAATTTTCCTCAAGTTATTTATGTTTATCTATGAGTCTTTTATAAGTGTGTAATAGTGTAGCATGTTGTTGAGTAACAAGGAGCAATGTATTTGTAGAGTAACAATGAGCGATGTATTTATGTGAAAATATGTAATTATATGAGATTTATTGTTTAATGAAACGTAACTTTTATTAGTGAATTCAAATATGGCTTGATATTAATGAGTCCAACTCACATTACTAGTTTTTCAATTACATAAAAAAGAATATGACGATATACCAAGTAAAAATGCTATTAGGATTGTTTATAAGTATTCTTTGTATGCACTAAATGGTTGCATTTTATAATCAAAGAGTTAAGTATTTGATGACTTATTAAAGGGTAATGTTGATTGTTCAAATACGGTGATGAACAAAATGCTAAATATTGCTGTGAAACAAAATTGTTGATGACTACTATTTTGAGTAAATTGCCGATATAGTCCCTGTGGTTTGTTAATATTTCACTCCTAGTCCCTAGGTTTTATAAATTACCTATATAGTCCAAAACTTTTGACCATTTGTAAAACATAGTTCAAAACTTTTGACCATTTGTAACACATAGTCTAAAACTTTTGACCATTTACATATAGTCCTTAGGGACTACATGTTATACAAAAAAGTTTAGTCAAACATATAAAAAGTTTGCTCAACGCAGGTTAATTTGTAACACATATGGTCCTCAAAGACTATATGTGTTACAAATGATCAAAAGTTTGGGACCATATAGACAATTTATAAAACTTAAGAACTAAGAGTGAAATATCAGCAAACCACATGGACCATCTTGACAATTTACTCCTACTATTATTAAGAAAACATAATACCTTAAATTTGATAATCAAACTCATAATAATGAGAAACTAACAAATGGTAAATAGTCACTTAGATAGTTTACGAAGTTGATTTATCATTCAAAAGTAAAGCAAAACCTAAAATTAGTACATTAAGAGCAAATGGCAGTTAACTAAACATGTAAAACTGAAGATCAAGCAAACCAGTGATTATTATAATTTATTATAAAAATAAATAAATTAATAAATAAATAATAATAATAATTTACTATCAAATATTATTAAAAAAATAACTTGCTCTATTCTCAAAACTCAATTACGGTTGACCGTGTAGTTAAAGTTTCCTAACAAGACGAAGTCGTAACCAACATTTATAGAGTACAAATTGATTTCATTAATTAATAACTTTTGGTACATATATCTAGAAAGAATTATCTTACTTTTTTTCAAAGGAGAAAAGTTCTTCCATGCTTCCTTTCTTGAAATGAGTACGATTTCTTTGACACTTTTGAATAAGGATAAGTATTCATTGGGTAACAATATGAAAATAGGGAATTAGAGAACACTTGTGCAACATTAATCTTTAGTACAAGAGTACAAAGAAAAATGCTAGTACAAAAAAAATCTAATACAAAAAATTCAGTATAAAAAATCCAGTATAAAAAAAATTTAGTAAAAAAAATCAAGTACAAAAAAAATCTAGTACACAAAAAAGTCCAGTAAAAAAAATCCAGTACAAATACTGAATTTTTTGTACCGATTGTTTTGTACTAAAGATAAACAGCACCCAAGTGTTTCTCAGTTCTCTCTTTTTTAATGGTTCCCCAATAAACTTTCTTCCTCTTTGAATATGTGCAAGGGAAAATTGTATAAATGGACATGTTTGATAAGAAATTTTACTGAAATGGTCATGAATGCATTGATTAGGACACTCAAAAGTACCGGCTCATAAACTGGTCAACACCCAAACATGTAGTGACACATATTATTCTGTCGGCTAGCACTAGCCCGCGCTTTTCAGACACTGCTCCTCCTAATAGCCAATACAAGCTAACACGTAACATGTTCCCTGGACAACAACATAATGTCTCCCGAACCATTCCAGTGATGCCACGTAGATAAAAATGTGTTAGGCTAGGAAAAAAAACCGTTGGCGAATAGCAAGAGCTTTTTTACCCCCATTTAACCCTCATTTAATTTTTTAGACCTATTTTATCTACATTTTATAACACGTCTGCTAGCTGGTGCATTTTTAACGAATTTTTATCAACGTTTTCATAAATAAATATTTGGTGCTGTTATGACTTATGACCCACCATAAAAGCACTACTTCCCAAGTACACAAGAAGAGAAACCCTAATTAGATTCAAACACGCATGTTTCCCTCCTATTCATCCAAAAACCAAAATGTCAACTTGTCTAAGTGTCGATCTTCCTTCAAACAAGTCATTCAAGAAGTTAATCGGTGCTTCTTTCTTAGCAGAATCTCAGCACGCATGAGTAAAATAAGTGGGAAACTTCAAACAATTTTGACAAAGAGAAATTCTTAGGTCATGTCAATAAAGATATTGTTTACTACTATCTTTGCGATTAAAATAAATCGGGTTGAAGTTGATGATCAAGACAGGTTGTTCTTTGTCACCCCAAGTTTAGAATGTGTATCAAACATTAATTTAAACCAATTAAATATAGAAGTGAGATTCGCTAAAAAAAAGTTGTCTAAAACAATGAAAACAATTTACAAATGACATTTGAGAACTCTAACAAACTTCGACTTAACTCATTTTGGCAGCATTGTAACCGTCTCATCAAAGCTTAAACTCTAAAACTAATTCCTAAAGCTAAACCCAAAACCATAAACGCTACTAGACTATAAAGCTAAACCTTAAAGCTAAAGTTAAAAGCTAAACCTTAAAGCTAGCATTCACATCCCATTCTGTAAAATTTTTGTGAGTGGGGTTGGTATAATTTAGAAAGTGATTGAGAGTGGTTGTGA
>WOUH02000014.1:3054961-3070872 GCA_009936405.2 Stevia rebaudiana
CTTAAGAACTAATAAAGATAATTTAAAGTAACTTAATATTTTTATAAACCATTAGTAACATTAAGAAAATAATAAAATATGAATATTAATATTTTTTAACAAATTACAGGAAACACCTTTTAGGTTTTTAAAAAGTTGCAGATTTCATCCTTTATGATTTAAGGGGTATTTTGGTAATTTTTTTAAAACTTAACAGAAAAACTAACATTTGTTAGCATAAAGGATGTAAACTGCAACAACTAGTTAAGATAAATGTTGAAATCGGGACTTTTTAAACATAAAGGATGAAACCTGCAGTTGTATATATACCTAAAGGATGTTTTGTGTAATTTTGTCAAAATTATTTATAATAAAGTTATAGAATGTTATAATACAAATATAAGAAAAACAATTTATAAATAGCTTTGTTGTTTATATGCGGAGCCAACATTTAGATTTTAATTTGTGAAACTTATACACATGAAAATATTGTGTAACTTATTTTAATTCTAAGACAGAATAATTTGAAATAAAAACGTCTTTATCAATAAGTATTAGAGGTGTTAGAGTTAATTACACGAATGCTCCCAGAGCTATATTCATATTTCTTGTTTGGTACTTAACTTTCTAAATTTACAAGGTTGTCCAAAATGTTTACTGAATTATATATGAGTCGTATCCAAGGTAGACGGTCGTTAAACTTTATACAGTTATATATGTCTTGTCCTCTTAAGTCTTAACCATTCAGTTTAAAGTTTAAATATTGAGGTGGTTGTCTTGAATGTTTAAATTCTTTTAGAAGAACAAAACCAATTGAACCACTACTGGATTTTGAGATCAAATTTGTTTGAAAATAATAGAGACCTTTGTAGTTTTAAAAAGTTAAAAGAACAATTGTAGAATATGAACTTATTTTAGGGATCATTTGTATAATTAACTAAACTAGTATTATTGCAATAGCCGCCTGTAACATCTAGCGTGCTTATCCACTGACCCTACCAATCCATCATTTGATCCGTTCCCGTTATTAATATTTTAAATTTCACCACAACTTTAATATAAAATCTAATTTAAACTTTGTATTATGCGCACCCATCTCTATAAAAATATATAAATAATATATATATGTTTTTTTTTTTTGAAAAGAAAATAATATATATATATATGTACATTTCACATTTGGCATGGCCCCGCCATGTTGCATGTGTATGGCACCGAAGACTCAATGCCACTTTTTCGTATAATTATTTATACTAAAAAGTTTAACGTGTTATGTATTTATATTGCATGATACCGATATCATCAATAAGAGGGTTAACAAAAAAATATTATATAAATATCTAAAGTATATGTTATCAAAAAATAGAAGGTGAGAAAATGTAGCAACTATCAAAGTTGATGAGAGTATTAAAAAACTAAAATACTTTTTACCAGATAAGGAAACTCGTATTTTTTTATTTATCGTTATTTTTTTTATATAAACATCCTTTTTGGCTCGTCTATAACACGTCAATAAACAATTGTATTGATCTTTGTATCCATTATATGAAGGATGGTTTCAATCTATGATGAATAAAGAACTATCTATATTTCACTCATTCTTATGCTGAAGAAACTTTTCACCGAGGTCATGAGTTTTTGGTTAGAATCTTACTAGAATTTTACTAGGTTAGGTCACTTTATAACGTGAGGTCATGAGTTCCAACCCTGACAAGATTAGTTGAATGTAATTTAGTAGGATAGATTTGTCGTTAAAAATAATGTTCACCATTTTCTTTTATTGGATCCAATGGTTATAAAATAAATCTAACTTCGGATATGTTTTATGGATTTAATCATGTTTACGCTTGCAAAAAAGCTGGATACTCGAAATATAAAAAAACAAAATTTCACGAATAAACCCCACCCATTGGTATACTTTTATTTAATTATTGTAACACTAGTTCATATGTAAACTAATTGTGATGCATAGCGTAAATAAAGAACCTTTATAATATTAAATTAAAATTATCAATATGAAATCTTTTTTATTTTCTTCGGTCAATTGGTCAACTTTCTCGTTTATGCGCGTATGTGATATGACTATTACATGTTTGACTATTATGCTACGCAATAAAATCGTTAGGTAACTTGGGAATCATATGATGTGTATATATATATATACATGCACTATGTTTGAGTTCATCACATCATTTCATTTGAGATATTTATTTTTTGAAGAACAGAGAAAAAATGGCGAGCACATTGAAGCAGATGACAGACGGAGAGTCGACCGTTCACGGTGGCGTTGACGACGTTTACGGTGAAGATTGTGCCTCACAGGACCAACTCATCACGCCGTGGACTGTTTCCGTCGCCAGGTATAACACTTGTAATCGTATCGATTGTAAAATCATGAAATCTCATTGGATAACTGTATTTAACTGTCTATTTTACGAATTTAAGCTGGATGATTTGAGTTCTGTGTTTAATATTTTAATCTGCTTGTCGCGATCTGGTTTTTCCAAGTTGATTGGAAGCTTTTTGTGCATATTTGTTACTGTAAATGTTAAATCTGTACAAATCATTAGATTCAATGTCTCCAGTCAGGTTTCGATCCATTTGATCAGATTTGGAGTTATTTGTTAACTACTTAACTCATGATGAACTGAGCTTTGACTGAGATGATTATAGATTTTTGCTTGTTTGATTTGCATAAAGTTCTGCTGATTACATCAATCAGTTAGTTTGCTTGGCGTGAGGCTTTCCGGATGTTGATTGTGATAGAATGTGATTGTTAATTGATAATAGTAGATGTTTTTAAGAAACAAAACAAATTTATTTATAAAGTAAAGATGATATATGTTCTTGAATTTGTTTGTAACCGCAAAAAAATATTGTTTCTAGTGGATACTCTTTGCTGAGGGATCCGCGCCATAACAAGGGGCTTGCATTCACCGAAAGGGAAAGAGATTCTCATTACTTGCGCGGTCTGTTACCGCCAGCTATTTCAACACAGGAGCTTCAGGTATGCATTTGTTCAAGATCAGTTTGGGGGTAAATCTGTCATTTCGTTTCTATAACATATTTTTTGTTTATTACTCACCAGGAGAAGAAATTGATGCAAAGTATTCGCAACTATGAAGTTCCATTGCACAAATATGTGGCTATGATGGAACTCGAGGTATCATTTTGGAATTACATTGTCTTTTTTTCTTTTTTACTTTGATTTCCAATAATAAACATGTGTTTACAAGTTGATTTCATATTTTAATTGTTATTGTTTATAGGAACGAAACGAGAGGCTGTTTTACAAGCTTCTGATTGACAATGTGGAAGAACTTCTTCCAGTTGTGTACACTCCCACAGTTGGTGAAGCTTGCCAGAAATACGGGAGTATATTCAAGCGTCCTCAGGGTCTCTACATTAGTTTGAAAGAGAAGTATGATACTATGATCAATAGATTTAGATGTGTTTATTTAATATAAATTATTTCAAATCAATTAAACTTAACAATGAAATTACATGAATTTACAGGGGAAAGATTCTTGAGGTACTCAGGAACTGGCCTGAGAGGAATATTCAAGTTATTGTTGTGACCGATGGTGAGCGTATTTTGGGATTAGGAGATCTTGGGTGTCAGGTAATTTAAGGCTAATTTTATTTACTTTATTGTTATATTTTGAAATTTTATATAAATTATTAGATGTAAAAGCATTTTATTCTGATAATAATTAAATAACTCTTAAATTCGTACAGGGTATGGGAATTCCAGTTGGGAAACTTGCTTTATATACTGCACTTGGAGGAGTTAGGCCTTCTGCGGTAAGTCTCACTTAAATTTCTAAATTTTATATTAAATTTATTTTTTAGTTTATTGTAAAACTAATTATGGTGTTTAAATTGATATGTAGTGTTTGCCTATTACCATTGATGTTGGAACCAACAATCAGAAGCTACTTGATGATGAGTTCTATATTGGTCTTAAACAAAAGAGGGCCACTGGAAAGGTACAATGACACTTTTAATACCAAATTAGGGTCATTAAAGTTTTGCATATTTTTTCTTTATCTTAATTAATTAAATCTATTTTGTTTCTGCAGGAATATTACGACTTACTTGAAGAGTTCATGTCTGCAGTCAAACAAAACTATGGTGAAAAAGTCCTTGTGCAGGTAGATAATTAATATCTGCAGTAAAATCTCAAAAATTCATCTTTACATGCTTTTACTTATGTTGATATTGTCTAAATTTTCAGTTTGAGGACTTTGCAAACCATAATGCATTTGAGCTTTTGGCTAAATATAAAACCAGTCATTTGGTGTTCAATGATGATATACAGGTATAATATATGGTTGATTAATAAGTGTCACAGTTTTACTGTGATGATAATCTGATATATGAATAAATGTATAATTTTGTTAATTTGGTTGCAGGGTACTGCATCCGTGGTTCTTGCGGGTCTTGTTGCATCATTGAAATTACTTGGCGGTAGTTTGGCGGATCACACATTCTTGTTCCTTGGTGCTGGAGAAGTAAGACATAATTTTTTATTATATTTTTGAGCTCCTTTTTTTTTAATTTCTAATATTAATCAAATGAGTCTAATGGAAAAAAATAGCTAAAGTGGAAATTAATCAACTGAGTCAAAAGTCTCTCAGACTGCATACATTTTACTAAATTAGTATATTCACCAAAACTAAAATTTTATTGAATTATATATTGTTGTAATGATATTCAACACTCAACGTATTTATATAAATTGTTTTTGAAAAATAACCCCATCCTCAAAAAACAAATCAACCATGATTTTAAGATTATAAAAACAAATAAAAAAAATTTAGGAAAAAGAAGAATATCTTATTTTATTATTTTTGTATTTCAGGCAGGGACTGGCATAGCTGAGCTTATAGCTCTTGAAATATCAACAAAGGTACTAGCTTTATGCTTAATATTCTGTTTTATTTATTCATTTATTGTATTTCATGCACTATAATTGCTTCTTTTCTTACAATATTTTTTTAAACTTATATAGACAAATATCCCCGTTGAAGAGGCTCGTAAGAAAATATGGCTTGTGGACTCTAAGGTGGCTGGCTACACATGGATCTCTAATATTTAAATTTAATTTAATTTAATTTTATTTTTAAGATGATGTAATGTGGTTCTTACATGATGGCTACTTCTTCAGGGGTTGATTGTTAGTTCCCGTAAAGAATCTCTTCAACACTTTAAGCAACCATGGGCTCATGAACATGAGCCTCATAAAACCCTTTTAGACGCCGTCAAGGTTAAACATTTAAACATTTTTCACTATTAGTTATTATTATTTTCACCACTTTGTGTGACATCTAATTTCATTCTAAAAATCAACAGTCCATCAAACCATCTGTCCTGATTGGAACATCAGGGGTAGGACAGACATTTACAAAGGATGTCGTTGAATCCATGGCTGCCTTCAACAAGGTTATCTCTCTCTCTCTCTGTCACACACACACACACGCGCTTCCATGCTTTTTTTATAATTAATTTGTCACATTTATGGTTGTAAAAATTTGTTGTTTGCAGAGACCACTTATTATGGCTCTCTCAAATCCAACCTCGCAAGCCGAGTGCACTGCTGAACAAGCTTACACCTGGACAGAGGTAACCAAAATTAGCTACTTCAAACTTCCATAAAAATAATATGTATATTTATATATATATATATATATAAATACAATGTTTTTATAATTAACATCTAATCAATCATCACGTAGGGTCGTGCAATATTTTCCAGTGGCAGTCCTTTTGATCCTTATGAATACAATGGCAATCTCTTCATTCCTGGCCAGGTTATACTCTTATACATTTAATTCTTACTGAAATCAATCATTCAGACTCCTATTATTTTTTTTATTTAAAAATTAAAATTCAGAAAAATTAAAATCAATCATTGAAACTCATATTATTTTGTCTTTTTGAAATTCAGGCAAATAATGCTTATATCTTCCCTGGACTTGGTTTCGGGTTGGTTATCTCTGGTGCAATCCGTGTACACGATGAGATGCTTTTGGCAGCATGTAAGTACCGATTATAATTCTCACCCGTAAAGAACGGGATACAGATATTGACATTTTATTTTATTATGTTTAAACTGTTGAAGCATTGTAGAACTTAATTATTATTATTATTATTATTATTTTGTTGCAGCCGAAGCATTGGCTAATCAAGTAACACAAGAGCATTATGATAAAGGAATGATTTATCCTCCACTTACTAACATAAGAAAGATTTCAGCTAATATTGCTGCCAGTGTTGCTGCTAAAGCATATGAACTCGGTGAGTCACGAATTACCATTGTTTAGAGGTGCCAAAATGGGCGGGTCAAACGGGTTTTATACACTAAATAAAAAACATATATGTTTAATATTACTGTTCTTAATTTAACCAAAAAAAAAAAAGAAAAAAAATTAATTGGCTAAATGTTTAATAATGTATTACAGGTTTGGCAACACGTCTTCCTCGTCCTGCTGATCTGGTGAAGTATGCTGAGAGTTGTATGTATACCCCCAACTACCGAAGCTACAGATAAACATTTAGCTAATTCCTATGTTGTTCAAAGTGTTTGCTTTATCTGAGTCTTGTTTTCTTGTTTTTTGTACGTTGGAATCTTTATATTTTCAGTGGTTATGGTGTGAAGTTTGTCATTAGTTTAATAAGAATATAAGCTTTTTAAGCATTACATTTATATTATGTTCAACCTGTCACTAAATTGTTTATTCCTTTGACCTAAATTCACCATTCTCATCAATATTTATTAAAAAAAAAATACACCATATGTGACAGATGACATCAAGAATTTAGTTGACTGTTCCCGAAGAAACTCCTGATTAAAAGATATTAAAAAGATATTAAGTTAACAACTTCATATAAAAGATATTCTGTTCAGACACGAGTACTATTAAAATAAATTGACCTTGCCATTCAAACATACATTTTTTTTAATACAACAAACTCTTCATGCATTCAGAATCAGTCTTTTTCATATCATATGCACTAAAGAGATATCGTCGAAGTAGATACATTTCACATTTGATACAAGAAATTAACCTAACACAATCAAGATCCAGTAAGCATCAAGTAACACACGATCCCCATGAATAACAAGCTAACATGTTGATGTATATCAACTTGCTTCATATAAAAGATATTATTCATTTAAGGAACGATTACTGTGAAAATAACTTGGTTTCTTCCTGCTAAAACTTGCAATTATTGGTACAACAAATTCATGGCAAGCATTCGAATTCAGGCTTTGTTGTATGTTCTAAGATCCGCATGAGTGTCCTCATATCGTTGAAGAAGGTATGTTTCACATTTGATAGGAGGAAACCTAACACAATCAAAATCCAATAATAATCATCAAGTAAAACATGTCAAGTATGTTAAATTTAAAATTTATTATAAACGTAATTCACGGGCCCACATACAACGCTAATCAATAAGACCAGGTAAAATGCAGCTTGCACTAGCCAGTGGCTTTCAAGGGGGTAAAAGTCATATACCACTATATCAGTGGAAGCTGGATTCAAAACTGAGACTTGTGAATCGCGCTTACCACTGTGTCAACACTTATATGATGAACCAAGATTCCAAATAATATTCTTACTTGGGAGGGTTTTCTCTTGATTGGCAAGTAGGTAAGCATTTAACCATACAATCATGACTAGGTTCCACAAAGTATGGAATCTGGTCATACAAAAAAAGAATACAAGTTAGTTTGACCGAATTGTTGAATTAAACATATTTAAAAAATAATATTCTACAAAGAAATATTAGAAGTGGTCATACAGAATATCGCTTTTGCCCGTTGCCCAGCACCCGATGCAACGTTGACCTGGAAAACAAAGTTTCAAAAACAAAAATTAGAGATGTTGAACAAATTAATAGCAGTCAAATCCAAAAAAGTCAACTTTGTAAAAATCAAACGTTGCAAAACAATTTATACCTGAAAATACCATTGCTCCATCTTTCCAACATATCACCAAGATTGACCACAAATGCTCTGAAACATACATATAAAGATTCATAGACCCAAATTTTCACCCAATCGCGTCTTTTAAAACAAAGAAAACAACATTGTTCATAATTGTCTATTGTGTAAGGATTCAATCTATCGGCTCACCCTTTTACCGGTTCAACATCTTCCCAAACCTGAGGCTTTGCATCTTTGTCTTTGCATATCTATATATAAAAAATATAAAATTATTTGGAAATTATAAAGATTGTATAATGGTTATAATATTTGTTGCATACTTGAAGTCCTGAAACACAATCGGTTGCCAAGAGAGTAATCAAACCGTAATCTGAATGCGCACCAGCCCCATATATCCCCTTTTCAGGATCGGATATTTGACCTGTAACATAAATGTTTAAGAAATTAAATATTATTAAAATAATGTTTTTAAAAGATATTGAATTTTGACCTGGATAATGCAACAACCGTAAGATCGTGATGGGGTTTCCAAGCATTTCTGATTGTTCAAAAAAGTTGGCATCTAGATCAAGTGCAAGAGCTATGAGCCATGCAATTTTTCTAACAACTTTCCTAAAAATGTCAAAATTAAAGCTTATTATTTAAAAAAAAAGTTGGTTGTTTATAGTTTATAAGGTTGAAGAAAACTAACAAAGCCTGTTGATGATATTTTTCCATGGTTTGCCTCCATCCAGGCAAGATATCTGTCATCACCATTTAAAAAAGTTACTAAAATCACTAATAAAAATGTTAATATTTAATATTAATTAACAGTGGATAAATGTTTCATAAGCTTGAATGTTGAAGGAGAAAATTACAATCTTAAACGGGTCACGGGTATATGGATTATCCGTAAATCCGATAATCAATTTCTTTAATATTTGGTTATTCAAATTCACTATCAACGATCTGCTAACCAACGGGATCAGGTAAACTGACTTTTGCTAAGCACGTGGCTTCTACTAAGTTCAAATCATAATTTGTCATTTCTTACCAAAAATATAATATACGTTTTATCCAGGTAAACTGAATTTTATTAATCTCACGTTTCACCTATTGGCAGGTAATAATCTCAACTGATAAGTGTCACCAGTCCCTACTCTCATATTATTGTTTTTCATTGCACATCCTGTTTAAAGAACTTAACTCCGTTAGTTCAATGATGACGTGGCTTGCTAAAAGATGTGCCACGTAAGACACTAGTCAGGAAGCCACGTCATCTTTGAACTAACGGAGTTAAAACAATAGTACGAGAGTAAAGACCGGTGACAAGAATATTCTCACTTGAGATTATTATCTGTCAATAGGTAAAAAGTGCGATTAACAAAATCCAATATCCCAATATGTGATTATCTAATTTGTGCAGCTTCAAACAGCACACACTCACTTCTAAAACCGAATTTATTACAACTGATTGATTATGTAATCCCAATTAATCACTTTCTAAACGCGAGTTAATACCTGAATTAGGCCACAAATTCGGTCCATAAAACGTTCTTTGAGCTTCAGGATCATCTTCAGGCAATTCAATACCTATATAAAACCCCTCCTTGTGATCACCTACAATATTAATTTACAAAAATTCAGGGTTTTACAGACAAATTATTTAAAATTACTAATGAATTTAAACACACCTTGGATTTGATTTTGAGGATCAAGAAGCTCATCAAGAACAGGTGTGTAACCTCGATGTTTTTCATTCCTAAGAAGCTTCATTTTTTCCTCCAATGGCAGATTAAAAAAATTCTTGCTTTCAGTAAAAACTTGATCCATAAATTCCTCACTGATTCCATGATTCGTAACATAGAAAAAACCAGATCCCATACATGCCTATTAACAATCATGTAGAACAAAATCAATACATACACGCAAACATATATATATAGATATAGATATATATATATATATAGAGAGAGAGAGAGAGAGAAACCTGTTTAAGTAGGGAAACAGAGGAAGCGATATCTGGGGAGGAGAGATCAATAGAGTTCAAATTTGAAGGTTTCTTAGAATCCGCCATTGAAGCACTTGTTCTTCAATTTGGAATTCGGAAATCACTTTTATTTTTATTTTTTATATTATCTTTTTTATTTTAGAAAAAAGGGTCGAATCTGTATGTGTCTGCCGTTAAAATTTTCATCTAAAATTCATAGGGGTATTTTTTTATTTGTAAGTTAAAAAAATGTAATTCAAAATCTTAAAGATAACTCAATTAATTGATAGTTAAATGCACTAAAATTAGCGAACAAGTATTGGTGGTTAGACTTTATATGAAAATGAAATGTCGCACTCTAATTATCAAACAACAAGTTCATCAAGAAAAAATCCAAAAACAATTTTTTTTAATTTCACACTAACGATACAAGATACGGAATATAAATTGGTTTTCTAGTTTTACCAACATTCTTAAAAGTGCTGACAATTTCCAGTTCTATCATAAAAATATAGAATTTATTTATATAAAGATAAAATTGATGATGACATGTTTATATTTAGTCAATTAAAGGCTAATTCATCAATACACAATCTCATCATGTTCAAACTGAAAATACTAAGAAAAGAAGTAATAATCATGAACAAAAATTCCAAATCTTGCACAATCAACAACTTAAATGCCATCAATTCTCTAGCTCGCCGATATAGAAGTCATCAATCATATCAAATACGCGGGTCGCATGTTGTGGCCTGCCACACATATCAGTACATGATTAGCGCGATCCAAAACCGTGTCGACTCTTAGCTTAGATCTGACGGTTCGGGTCGAGTCGGGTCAGATCAGGTTGTTAATGAGTGGCATAAAGTCAAATAACAAATAGCAACTTTGGGACAAATAACCCATACATAATACACAGTACCAAATTACACAATTCGGTTATCAATAATCCACAAGCCAAATAAACCTAATGCACACAGTCACAATTAGGTTCCAATTTGTTGGTCGAGTTGTGTTAACCCAAAACACTTTTTGTCTACGTTATTTACATTTTTATAAATACCATATTATTACGATAATACTCTTTTAGATTAGAGTGACTTTTAACCCCATCTGTCAAAAAATGTGTTATTTCAACGTAATCCGACACCTACAAATACTTTTAACCTCATCTGTCCAAAAAAATATGTCATAGGTGGATTTTGACAACGAAAACATGTTACACTTTAGCACATGAAGAAAGTAAGCTTTTCAATTAAAAAATGCAGATTATTTTAAATAGATTTTTTTTATTAAATGCAACGACTGAAAAGAAAAAGGAACATTAGAATCAGAGACTTACCCAAAAAACCCTTCGGTTGAGTCATCGCCAGCATGAGCAAGAATTGCATCGCCACCAGGATGTTCTTCTACATAAGGTGTGACATCATACACCTGCGGGTCATAGTAAAGCATGTAAATTTTTAGGTTTTTTTATTTAAACTATTAACATTTATAGGTATTTAAAACAATTAAACAAAGTAATAGGTTATATAACCTAACAGAACCTTCTCTTTGATGATGATCCAGCAATCTGTCCTCTTGTTGTGCAATGAAACTTCAGCCTTGCTGTATGCTTTTTTAATCTAATTTTGAAATATACACAACACTAAAATGTTCAATTACACTTGCTGAATCTTGAAATATTGATAAAATTATAAAATTACTTGTCTTATTAGTTATTATTAGACGATGGTTTTCATTTTAAGAATTTAATCTAGTGCTTTCAGATCCACATCAACATTTTATATTAGTACTTTACTAGCTCCAAAAGATTTAGATTCTTTAAAGTTTAGATCTTGAACCATGATGTATGAAGTTATCAGAATTCAGATATTGACAACAGCAACTTTCAGAATTTGCAGCTTAAAAACACCAATATCCAGCAAAAACTCCTGTTTTGGAGATGTGTGTGTAACAAACATCATGAACTGTGAATTAATAAGAAACTTGCAGACCAAATTTGTGCAATCAGATCACACAATAGTTGTACTAGAGTTATTGAATGAAACATGCACACAAGTTCTTATCAAACTCGCCTTTTATGAACTAAAGATCGCATTAAACTTCACTAATTATTGAGTCAAGTACCTTACTGTGAGCATCTGAATGAACCTTCTTTGTCTGATCTGCATTACAGAAATTGCACAGATCAAAAGATGAAAACAATCTATACATTAGCATTGCAAATCAGAGAATACAATCAAACATCAATCCACTTCTGATTCAAAAACTAAGATAAAAAAATGCATAATAACAAAAAAGTATACGAGAAAAGAAATGTTGTAACCAATGAAGGGTTTACCGGATTTGATAAATCGAGGGGCTAAATACAAGAAACTTAAGAAGAAACCAATAATCAAAGTGACAACCATTAGCTCCATAGCTACTGCACTTTAAACCCTATCACGGATGCTAAAAATGTGAGGGAAAGTCGAAGAAGAAACGAGAGGGGATCTACAAACGTAAGTGAAAAGATTAAGCTTTGATTAACACCTTGACAGATGACGTAAGATTAGAATAACTCAAACTAGGGTTGCTGCGAGTGGTGGCTGAGGGCCGAATGCGACGGCCGGACATGCGGTGACCGGAGGAGGTTGTCGCTGATGTGTGAATACAGTGGGCGGAGGAGATTAGTTGCGATAATGAAGTGATTTGTGAAATAAAGTGTGACCATATGAAAAACATAAGCTATTTTTGTAATTGCGATTTTTAACTACATCAATTTTACACTAGATAAAATTTAACCGTCAAACTTACCGTGATACGTTGATTCTTTGACCTCCATGGAGACCGTAACCATCATATAAGCGAGAACCGGATGGACTCCGTAAACCCTCTTCCTTACCCATATTTGAACCGGTGACCTCTATCCGAGGTGCAACCCCCCCTTTCTCCCCCTCACATCACAGGATATGCTCTAGGCAGGATTTGTAAATGAGACCTTCTAAGGAGAGTCTCAAGTCCGCACCTCCTTCTAACTACTTGAGCTAAAAATCATTGGTTAACATGTATTAATAATCAAGGGAAATTTGTCCTAATGATATCCTGATTACTTCTCAAATAAGATGTCATATGTTGGAATTATACTTTCTTATCATAGAGATATCTCTCATTTTGCATATGGAATGCTACTCTCCCAACAAAAGTGCTTGACATGTTAAATAAGTGTGGGCGATTGAGCTCTAAGTTTGTTGATTGTTCATGCTTCTTATAGGGAAGCTCTTTCTGAACGACACAACCTAATGAAAGATCAAGAACGATTCCTAATTGGATAGTTTAACTATGTATAGTTACATGATGATGTATTTCCTTTGTTGTATATATCATGAGTTAGTTCATGATCAAACGATACACCTAACACAAGGATGTTATTTTCATGTATCAAAGTAAGACCAATTAAGGTTAATAGATATTATATTATAATTATTTTATATGTTTTGGGTTGTATGTTGGTGAATTGGTATGGTTCCGGGAGAAAAGGAACGATCGGGGGTGAAAACGGAGGTGCTAAGTTGCAAAAATGGGCAAAACAAGTTGCATGGGCGTAGGCTACCTAGTAAGACATACCCCCCCCCCCCCCCCCGGGGGGGGGGGGGGCTACCCCCCTCCTGCTCCACAAAATTTGTTTTACGCGTTTTAGCACGTTTTGAGACCCAAAAACCTCCCGGGTCTTCTCCTGAAGTATTGTTGGGTGATCTTACTTAGTCTTATGAACTAATGGGTGTTTTAAATGTGGGTTTGTGGGTCTTAGGTGAACTAAAGGCAAATGAGATCGGGTGAAGGAGAAAAGGATCCAACAGAGTTCCCGATTGTCGGGTTTGGAACTTGTTTGGTTTAAATACACACTTAAACAAGTACATTATATGGTGGTTTAAGTTAACAGTGAATGTATATTGGTGGCAAAAAATACGTATTTTATTAACGAAATTTTCTGAGACCTAAGATTTTGAGTTGTTTTAAACTGTATACGTATAAACGGGTTGTTAGGAAACTAGGGGGCCACAAAATTCCCAATATCTTATAGGGCAAATTGAATTTAAATAATCTCACATTTAGGGTATTGACCAATAATAATCACACCTGAAAATATCATTGTCAGCGGACCCACCTTTCTCTTTTTATTTGATTAATGGTCCCCTTGTTAAAAAACCCTAACGACGTTAGCTCTTGCTTACGTGGCTGTCTATGTGGCAAGTGACGTGTATTCACTTATGGTGACCAGCTTAAAACCTTGTTGACCCTATCTAAACGTGTATTCACTTCATCTTGGTACCAATAACTTTTCAGGTTTCATTCCTGATGATCTTGCTTCCTGTCATAAATTAAAAGCTTTAAATCTTGCTAGAAACAGATTCAGATGCGAAATCCCTCAAAGTTTCATCAAATTTCAATCTTTATCTTATTTTTCACTCTTAATTTCCATAGAGAACATATTCCAATTGATGATTCCCTTCGTTTCAACGCTCTCAAAGCTCTTGTTATCGCGAATTGTGGACTCACGGGTGGTTTTTTCTTCATGGATACGCGGTTTAACCCGATTGCAACTTTTGGATTTATCATGGAATCGCTTAACAGGAACAATTCCATCGTATTTAGGGTCAACAAGGTTTTAAGCTGGTCAACTTAAGTGAATACATGTCACTTGCCACATAGACAGCCACGTAAGCAAGAGCTAACGTCGTAAGAGTTTTTAAACGGGGGGACATTAATCAAATAAAAAGAGAAAGGTACAATGATATTTTCAGGTGGGATTATTATTGACCAATACCCCAAAGGTGAGATTATTTAAATCCAATTTGCCTATCTTATGGAGTCTGTAGATATAACAAAAGTTAACATACTACGTACGTGCAACTTTGTTGTCTTGCTTATCAAGATATAATGTTTCATAACTAGGGGATAATGCTCGCGCTTCGCGGCGAGGTTGCGTTTTTTAGTTGGTGCACTGACAATAGGGGCAACATAGATTTTAGCCATTAGTTACCACCGCTTGTACAAGATACGAAGCATATATGCACTACTATTTAGAGTGCGAGAAGTTTACATTGACTCTTTTTTGACAGGTACGTTATAGCAAACCCACCCTTTGCTACATTAAAAGAAACATTCTATCTTGGCTATAATAAGTTTTAACCTGCTTAACCTTTGCTTTCGAAGCGGTGTCCGTAGTTGAAATTGATGCTTACACTTCCCGTCAAAATTGCTTTTGACGTTTAATACCATTCTGGTGGTTGAGGTTTTTTGAGGTGAGTTGCACCCTCGTCTTTTAGTTCTTTGTATATATGTATAGTTTTTTTGTTGGGTAAATTTAGGGTGTTGAATAGTAGCCGCTCATGAGATCACCAACAACACTATACACAACATATAAGACACCAAAAAAATAGGCAAATAGAATCATGTTATTAAATCCATATAAATCATTGTAAAACAATTGATTAGCCTAAATTAGTACTCTACTTGATGGATTTATTATATGTGGATTCCTCAAAGCTACCGTATCAAAATGATTTCATTAGTGATATATAAAGGCCACAAACAACACAAACGATAGCCACACAAACTTGATAGAACATCACATTTATGTAAAGCTGCATGCATGCCTGTTAGAGATCAATTCTTAATGAACATACATTACATATACTAGGAGGAAACCCGCGCGATGCGGCGGCGGCTACAATTTACAACTTTGTTTTACTAATTTGCGTTTTACTAATCTCAATTAAATAATAACAACCACATGAAAAAAATATCAGTCATAAACACAATGATTTTAAAAATAAAAATTCCAACAGAATAAGAAAAATATTAATCATAAACATAGAAATCTAAAATAAAAAATACATGTTTCAACTAAATGTTCGACCACCATTCTTTACCAATCATCGGTCTTGAACATCTTGATTACTTGTCAAATCTTCCAGTTTCTTTGTGTCGTCCATAACCTATATCTAATTTATATTAGAG
>WOUH02000014.1:3070972-3081321 GCA_009936405.2 Stevia rebaudiana
GGACCAGATTATATCCTACGTTATGTAGGATAATACCTATATGTAGAATAACCGCTCCCTATATATATATATATATTTTTAACTTTTTTTATCCTAACCGAATACCATATAATATACATATATATAATGGAAAAAAGTAAATTATTAATCAATGTTAGTAGCTAAAGTGAAACTCACATGAAAATGGTCGAATTAAATGTGAAAGATATGTTTTTAAATTTAATTTGTTTGTGTTTATAAAATTATATTTTGTTGAACTTTTGAAACTATATTGAATGGCTGATTGATAACTTAAAGTTTGTAATTTTTAATGTGAAACTTTAATAAACTTTTCAAACTGAGCAAATCCGAACATTTTTTTTCTTTGATTGTTGAGTGTGATTGATATATTTATTTGAATTTTTAATAAATTTTAACTCCGAACCGAGCTAAACCGAGCCAATCCAAGCCGCTCTGTTTGTAGACGAGCGAGCACGAGCATTAAGATCTGGCACGGTTTTACAAATCCGAACCAATCCCATCCGCTCGGTTTGTAAACGAGCCAAGCACGAGCATACCTTCGTTCGGTTAGGCTCGGCTCATGAACAGCCTTTAAAAGCCGGCTGACATTTGGTTTGAAAGTTAAATCACATAATTCATTATTTCTTCGAATTTGAAATAAAATAGTTAAGATGTTTTCAAGATCTCGCTCTATCTCAACCACCGGATAGTCATCGCCGTCGGCCAACATACCCACACAGCCACACCTGTCGAACTCCCACTTGTCATCACCACCGTCCCTGACTTCCTTCTGTAGTTAGCTACCACTGTGACCACCCTGTGATACTTAACCACCGTCACCTCACACCACCGCCACCGACACCGCTAAGTTAAAGAACCCTTACTGCCATTTGAATCCATCAGTGAAACCCACTACCCGAAAAAAATGAAAGGAGGCGACAAGGTGAGATCTCTGGCACAATTGCCCCACCACGATCCGTGGTTGAAGGTGAATCATATGTATCTCTGACAAGTTAAGCCTTACAACCTCACAAGCGCACACGAAGGGTGAGATCTCTGGTCACAACTTCCCTAGCTGCTATCATCGTTGGCTGAAGGTAAATCATCTATATCATCGATGAGTTAAGCACCGCAACCTCACAGGCGCGCGCACCACCACCGTCGCATGCTTTTGTTGGTTTGATGGACCGGATGCTGTAGAAAAGTAGATAAAAAGCAGACCAATAATAGTATGCTACGTGGACCAATGAAAATTTATCACTATTCACGAGCCTATTGAAATGTATATAGTGTATAATGTTCTTTCGGGTTCTTCCCTAACCCAATTAATCTTACAAACCCTAACTCTACTCGAATCACAATCGAAGGATCGGTATGCTAGAACATAGAATTGATATAGGGTTTTTGTTAATGAGATCAAGAAGAACAGAATGGTTGGTTTACCTCGAAGTGACGTGTTGCAGAGAAGGAGATCAGATTCCGGTGAGATGGGGCGAATGCGGTGGTATGGATTCCGGCCTAATCGCGACTGGTTCGGTCTCCTAGTTTAGATTGGTGGTTGTGAGTTTGGTTAGCAGCGAAAATGAGATTAGTTGTGTGTGATATCTATACCGGTTGAGTGAGAAAGATTTGAGGTCGGTTTAAATGGTTCGGCCGAGATTTTTGGTGAGATGATTCGGAGTGATTTTTGCGCAAGAATGGAGGAGACGATTATGGGGTTGGATTCGTGGGTCAAATACGAGTTGAATGGGGTGATTGGTTGCGGAAATCACGGGAAACGTTTCCTGATTTCGAATCCGGGTCAAAAGTACCCGATGGGTGAAGGAGAAAGAGTCCATGGTCGTGGATTCGACCCGTGGATCGCGAAACTCTGCTTTTGGCAGAAGAGACCCCTGCAAGTTTCATTGTTTTTATTTTTGACACCATGTCTCTTATTAAATCCTTTTAAGGTTTGTTTTCTATAATTTTGGACACCAAACTTTGTATTTGAGTTATCTTTTATGTTTTTAATATATAAAACTTTATAAAACTAATAAAACTTATAGTTTATTTATCTTTTATATATATATTTTTTAACTTATTTAGCTTATATATATAAAAAATTCCACGTCGATTCTTATTAATATCAAAATGAATTACGAAACGAAAAACCGGAAGGTTACACAATCGGCTCGTAAATAGCTCGAAAAGATGGCACACACTTCAAAAATCCCGTGGCTTGTGGCTCGCTCGAAAATAGCTCGAAAAGAGCTCGGACAAAGCTCGGCTCGAAAAAAGCTCGCTCCAAAACGAGCCGAGCCGGCTCGCCTCGAAAAATTGCGCGCTAGAGCCCGACCCAAGCCCTGCTTGTCTCTTGGCTCGACTCGATTTTATACCAAATATATTATATTTATATAAAAATATATATAATAACATGTGTATAAATATATACAATTACTTCTTTATATATATTTTTATTTATGTTTTTTTTATTCAAGGAATTCATAGGAAAAACTATTTTATAATAAAAAGTATAGGTTTATATATGTGTATATATATATCATAATATGAAAAATAAAAAAATAAGTACTTAATCAAGCTTATAAAGTACACATTTTATATGTGTTAAAGTTTTATTTTTACTTTTGTACTAATTTGTTAAAAAAAATGAGCCGGGTCGTAGCTCGACTCGTGACTTGAATTTTTTTATGAGCCGAGCTTGAGCTCAACTTTTCAGCTTAAAGAAAAAAAAAAACAAGCCGAGCCGGCTTAGCTCAAAGAAAAAACGAGTTGTGTTTGAGCTTGAGCTTGTCACAACTCGGCTCGATTACTCCCATAGTTTGAAATTAAACAACTCTATATCCAACACACTCATTTAATACTTTATTCTTATTTCACCCACTTTTGTTTTCCTTGTAGATGGGTTGTACGGATGGACCCTAGCAAATTAGAATGGGCTGTTGTTTCTTCTTGGGCCTAAACCTGCTTGTAAGTTTCTAATGTTACATTCTGGGCCTGCCACTACGTGGGCTTCTTCTAGCTATTGAAGGTTGTCTCCCTGTAAAGGGTTTCATTGGAAGCAAAAGGTGCGGCCATATATCATCAAGAAACTTCTTCTGCCATAGTCCCATAGATGGCTCGTACAACATGTAATCCTATGTAGTCGATTAATATCTGTGTTGGTTTTCTAAACCCAAATGATTCTCATTGTAATCTTCATCTTTAAGATTTTGGGCTCATTGTTACGTCATCTAACTTATTCTCTGTTCATGTGAAATAATGTAATATTGAACCATTTGGTTATTGATTCTTTTTATTTATAAAATCACTAGGTTAAAACATGTGTAATACACAGGTTGAAGAACCAAAATATCAAACAATAAAATATTTTTATAAACATAAATGATTAAATTAAACAAAATATTAATTATTATTTGATAAAAAATTTATATATGAATGACTAACTAAAGCAAAAAAAAAAAGGAATACAACTTCACAATTGTTTTGTTAAAAATAATATTTGATTCTTATGCTTGTTTATATATATAACTTTTTCATATTTCTAACATTGTAATTTAAAATTTGTAACTTAATTATGTAATGTATTCAAATCATAAATAGTTTATTTTTTGTTGTTAAACTAACTGTCAGTTAATAAATATTAATTAGAATTTAATAGGATAGAGAAGATGGAAAATAAGATTAAGGAAAAACCACAAACTGACAAGTGTCAATACAAAACATTTCTTTATGATATACTATATATATAGATATCGATATAGATATAGATACGTGTGTTTTTTAACATTATCTCACCCTAAAACTCTCACTTTCTATATTATCCCGTTTTGAGCACCCGGGACTTATTCGCACACCAGAGACTAATCGCATGAGACGACAAGCCTGATTTGTTTATGTAACAATGATCATAATAGGTATTTTCAGCATAAACTAGTTACATTGTCCAATTGAAAAAAAGTTAATTTCTATTTGTTACCATTGTCGTTAATTTCACGTAGTTGTTCATGTTAACAAGTTGATTAAAATTATTTTGTATTTTTTTTATATTTGGTTAACAAATTAAGTATTGTTAAGCAATAGTTGAATATGTGTGTTGTAAATTGTTTATATTTAAAAAAATTCAAGAAAGTAGTGTTAGTTCTTTACTAATTTTTTATGCTTGTTAACAGATGAAACATGTATACAAGTAATGTATACATTTCGTTAGTATTTAGTTGTTCAATCTTAAAAAATGATTGATTGATACACAATCTCTATTTGAAATTTAACTTGTAATAAGCTTAAAAGTAAAACAATTTATGAAATTAATAAGCTTATTACATGTTTAGCTTGTTTTAGGTTAAGATGGATTAATTACCACGAAATTAATTAGGAAAAATGGATCTTTAAGAGCTCGATCAAGTATACAAAATAGAAAAAAATGAATAATGTTGGTAAAAGTTTTTGTAAATCAAACTTTTTTAGTTATTTTATTATGGATGTTTTCTCTTATTTTCAAAAGGTCAATTTATTTGGTTATGTTAGTGGCTAATGGTATGGATGAGATTACCATACCTGTAGCGTACTGATACGCGTACCGAAAGTACGAGTATCAAAATTTTTAAATAATTAGGTAACTATACTCAATCTATCAGTACGGTATCCTTGCGGTACGGGTACTCCTTACAAAATACGTAACTTCAGAAGGTGTAGTACATGTACCAACTATAGTGATACAGTACCGGTATCAGGTACGATACGGGTACTCGGTACCAAATACTCATCTCTAGCTAATGGTTATAAACGTGATTTTTTTTTATTATATAATAATTAAAAGTTTTAGAAATGAAATATTTGAAGTTTCTGAATCTTGGTGATGTGTAATAATCCCTCAATTAAATTGCTTGAACTAAATTGAGAGTAATGTTAAAAGTGACAAACAGATTGCCATTTTTCACACACTTTATCAAGGTTACAATATAGCTGTTTATATATTTGACTTTCTGCATATTAACCAATCTATGTTTTTTTTTGTATATTTGCAAATTTTCATATAATGATATTGGAAACAGTATTATTGTATATGTCACATGTAAATATAAAAGGTCGTCTGTTCAAAAAACATATATAAAAGGTTGTATTTGAGTAGAGGGTACTTTATAGAAAGAATTATATGGATTAATGTACATTGTTTTCAGAACTTTGTTCTTGTACCCGGCCTGTCTCCCACTCTCACACGACATCATTATCATTATGATTGTCTTTGAGGAGCTTGATGATGGCATACTACGTGGATATTTCCACCACAATATCTTTTCTCTAAAGAATAATATGTAAGAAGTGTCACATATAATTAATAAACAACATATAACAAATAAAGGTTGGTTACACTTAGTCTATATTTAGTATATGCTATAAATCAACCGGCACGCAAAAGATAACCCGCCATAAATACTTTCATATTTGTAATTTGATTCACATGACGCAGCTTGAAAATAATCCCCACCTCTTCTGCAAAACAGACCCACACCACATGGTTAGTCACACATATATAATTTTATATTTGGTAATTTTGAGAAATTATAGAAAAACTCACGAGACCCTTCAATAAATTGCCAAGGAAAAAAAATATAAGATTGTTTACTTTGTCATTTGACATTTGGGGAACTATGATTCTTAATAAGCTCAAGTGGTTAGGGTAATACTGATTTAAGGCTTGTGTTTAAAAGGTCGCTAGTTCAAGTTTTGCCCGAAGCGAGCCATATGGGGTATTCTCAGGGTTTCCGCTCTGAAATCGGTGGCCATCAAATGGGTTAAAAAGTTAACTATTTCGCTTTAGACGTCCCAAGTTTGGTCAATACGAGAACATTGAAAAAAACTGACAATCAAGGGACCCAGGTAATGATAAATCACCTATAATTTTGATAAATGAATAACCACGTAAAATATATATTACTCCTTTAATTGTTATTATTATCGTTAGCTAACATCACGGGTTGATTTGGTCTTATTGCACAAGTTTTTGTTGTTAGTTTGGTTCCAAAAGTTTCTATATTTCATTAGTCGAAGTATAATGATTATCAGATTATGTTTTAGACATTTAGTTTCCTTTTTTATTTTACTTATTAGCTTTTATAACTAAACCTTTTTCGTATGATAAAAAAATAGTTTACGCCTGATTTTAAGGCACAAGCCCAGGCCCAGCTTTTATTCTGTGTATATAGTTTTTTCATTATCGATTTTCTGAATCTATCAATATAACCCTGTAAAATATTATAATGTACCTATTTTGAAACTAACTTCTTCTTTCTTGCAAAAATAAATTTAAAATGACTTTATAATATAATGGTTATATTTAACTATTAAATATGATGATCAGAAACTAAAACAATTCTATAATGTTTACTTATAAAGAAATATAAAACAAAAAAAAATCTATTCTTTACTTTAAAATTAAGTTTTTAATAAATGGAAATTTAGAATAAAAAGTACCTTTGAATGTTCGGAAAGACGTTACTCTAAAAGGTAAAAATCAATAAATGAAAAGAAAAGAAAAAAAGTATGTAAAATAGGAGGAATGTTGACTTTAGCATGGGATCAAGTGCTTCGTGGACTCTTATGAATTGTGATCATTTTGTTTTAACAATAATTTCAGGGAAATTACTTTTTTTTTTTTCTTTTTTTTTTTTAATAGCATAGGATCTAGCGTGGTAGCCATTAGAAAACAAGCAATTTAGGCAAGGTCGATTTCTCGACCTCTGTGAGATCGTACCCCCCAGATAAGTGGGAACCGGATGGAATCCGTAAACCCTCTCCCCTCCTCAGGTTTGAACCAGTGACGTTTATCCGATGTGCACTTTCTACCCATCACAGGAAATTGCCCAGAGGAATGCCTAGACAAAATTTGAACCTGAGATCTCTCAAAGGAAGAGGCTCAAATCCACACATCATCCTAATCACTTGAACTAGAAATCATTAGTTCAGGGAATTTACTTACTCTTCTTGGCTTCTTAGTGAGGAGCTCCGGCGAGATCTTATACAAATCCTCATCAACCGCCTTTGGTTTAACACGCCGGTCAGCCGGTGGTGGCGTCGCTACACTCACCGGAGTCGGTGGTTCCTTTGCATCACCGTCGTACTCCACCCACACTTCCTTTTTGGTTTTCTTCGGATACCCCTATCGAAACAGAAACAACACCAAATTTGTCATGTTACCATTTTTTGCTATTGAATCTGAAAAATAAATTAACAATGTTAGAGATGATGAAATGTAATTGCGTACTCTCCGGCGAGGAGCCACAATAATGGCGGGAGTAACGATGTTGTTCTCGTACAAATCTCCGGCGACGTACAGATCACGATCACCGGAGTAACGGATCAAACCAGCTTGTCTGGCGGATTCAAAGCATTGTGTGAAAGGGAGATCGTCGTTGCAATCCCAGCTACCGAAGGCAGGAATATGGTTTCTTCTGTAATTCTGTAGATCAAAGCAATTAACAGAGATAAAATCAACATAAAAAAGTATAACTTGATCGATTATTTACTCAACAAATTGATCTTGATTAATTATACGGAAGGATTGAGAGCTTACATTCATGGGGAATTGAAGAAGTGGCCGGAGAGAAATGTATGATGAGGATGTGTGTTGTGTTGTGGGGTTTTGATTTTAATGGAGAAACAAACAACACTTTGGTGGCAGTGATGAAGATAGTGACGAAGATCTGGTGGGGACATGAAGAAAGTTATAACTTTTTAGACTTTAAATAAATATATAATACTGGTGTTTCTGACTTGATTCATACACAAGTCTCCTTTACACAACCAAGACGGATCTACGTTGAATCGAGATTATAAATAAAAAAATATACACTCACACTTGGTATTTAACAGTGCAAAAATATTAATTTCTCAAAAGTAAAGTTTTGCATTGATAACTTCTAGTGATTTGGCTTTTGAAAACTTTACGATTAGTTGAGAAATTTGTTTAAGTGCATATACGGTTGCATACGCTGGTTATGTGGTTAACAAAAATTTCAGTCCTTAACCACTAACTAAACACCACACCAAAAAGACTAAGTTTAGTTGGTAGGTATGAGTATATGACCGGCCTATTTTAACGCTTTGACTATTTGGTTTTTACTATTTTATCATAATTTAACACTTTTGTTTGTAACTTTGTATTAATATTTAAATAATAGAAATGTTGATTTTTTAATTGAAAGATATAAATAATGTATTTCTAAGAATAAAAACATATATCACGAAAAAATGCTCAGACAATTAGTATGATTTGGTTTGTCTAAGTTTTACTCTAGTGATCAAACTATGAAACCATTGAAATTGAACCACTATAAGGTATGAATCTCAAAGTGTTTCACCTTATGATTTTTGAAAAAGCAAGACTCCTTTATGAACCGAACCTACTTTATTATATGTTCGTATAAATAATATCAAAATAACTCTGGTTCTATTTAGTATCTCATTAGTAAATATAACTATATGAATTATACTGCAATAGTGAGACATTCAAATATGAGATGCATTTAAATCAAGACCCAAGTCGTAATCTTTTTAAGAAAAAGCCCTAGTCTTGCATACATATAGTCATATAGTTTCTGAATGTAGCATAGTTTATACGACAAGTAAGAAAAGTTTATATCATTTTACGACAAATATAATTTTACCTACTTAGCATGGCAAACTCTTTTTGTCTATAAATATGTAATTAATCAATAAAATATATGGCCATGTATGTATCAAAAAATAGGGATGAGATCGGTACTATCCTGATATCGTACTAGTACCGAAAGTCCCGATACCAAAGTTCTAGAAAAGTGGGTACGGGTCCTTGTATGGGATCAGTCAAGAATTTCAGTTTTTGTTATCCGTCCCATCCCAGTACCGTATTGGTATCAGTACCGGTACCGAATTTGTTAAAAAGTGGGTGCCGATACGGTACCGGATGTATGGGTACAATACAAGTTTGGGACCGGCACCTATACGAGACCGGTACGATGCGAGTACTCGGTACCAAATGTTCATTCCTATAAAAAAAAATCTATTGGAATTTGAAGGTGCAGTTTAAAGAATAACATACTTAGTTGGACATAAAAGAAGTTAAAACTGGAATAATCCATTTAGATCGTTTTAAGTACATGTAAAATGAAGAAAATTCAATCTTAAGAAATTAAAACCTCACCCCCTTTATAACATGTCATACAACTAGATGATCGCCCTAATGCGCATCGCCGCATGTATGAAAACCTAAAAGCTCCACATACAGTCGTTCCATATAGGAAAAAAAAAACAAAACAAACAAAAAAAAGTAAAAAACCCAAAATGTAAAAATTAAACGTAATGATTATTATAACGTTAATAAAAAAGAAACAAAAAATAAAACAATTAAAAAGACTGGAATGATAACAAAAAGGAGATAAAACAAAATATTATAAAAAATCAAACAAAACAATTAAAGAAATCAAATAGACCAATCAAATATTATTATTCATAACATAAAATTTGGAGATTTAGGTCGAGTTTTTTAAATTAAAATATATTTAAACGGCAAGTTTTGCTTGTTACAATTAACTTGAAGCTCCATTTGCTCAAAATTTAATTACTTTGATTAAATTTCATAGTTTTTTCAAAACTCGTATTCAAGTTTATTCAAATTTAAATTCCTGTGAAAAATTGTATTACATGTAAAATTAAAAAAGGAACCAAGAGGGGTTTAGGATCCATATATAAATACACATGATATCAATCCAAAAAGTCATTTACATTACCACTTTATAAGTAATAAAATACGTTTCTATAATGAGACTCATTCTCATGTAATCACATCAATAATCTCATCATATAATTACACCGCATGACTCGAACCACCACTTTAAATACACTAACAACTTAGATCAAATAACCGTGAACCTAACATATATCATTTTTTGTTTGTCATTTTTATCACACATAATTATGCACAACACAATTGAGAGGGATATTGATTAGCCTCTCTCTCTCTCACACCCCTTGACTGTCACAACAAATGAAAAACGTGAGAAATTAGTTAGCGATTTGTCTAATCAAACTCATAACCTTCAATTAACTAAATTAAATTTCATATTTAACTTATTCCAATATATCTAATCTGATATACAGGTGTCACGTTAAACATTCGTCTACAATTTATCTCAGCCATTACTCAAAGGCACTATGGTTCAGCCAACAAAAAACAAAGAATATCTTGTATTTATAGGATTAGATGATCTAATGAAATTTTTCAAAAACCCTCACTACTATTACGGAAACATGATAACCCGGGAAACCAAAAGTTCAATTATTTATATTATTTAAATTTAAATCTAGATATAGCT